>CM040401.1:67750934-67760934 GCA_022702515.1 Ilyophis sp. 1 JC-2022 | reverse complement strand
CACGCGCTCCTCCGATCTGAAGCCGAGGCGCGAGAGGAGCTCGGCTCCAGAGAGGGAAGCTCAGCTCCAGAGAGGGGAGCTCGGCTCCAGAGAGGAAAGCTTGGCTCCAGAGAGAGGAGCTTGGCTCCAGAGAGGGGAGTCCTCCCCAGGATTTTGCGCCAATCACCTGGATTTGCTAATTAACATAATTCTTCAGCAAGGAGGTAGAACTAATTAGTGAAATCAGCTGGATGAGTCTATGGGTGGAAGAAACACATGGTATGACTTTTACGTTATGCCCCCTGGATTTCCACCTCTGTCCACAAATGCATCTTGCTTTTTGGTTACAGGAAAACGGTTTTGGATCCGAATAGCTTGTTGGCTGTGCCATGCTTCAATAATTATGGTCTACTTATTTACATACAGTCTCAAAAAACGGAATAAAAAATGTACGTACATACATTCACAGTACTGCGCCATAAATAAAGTGCTGTGACACTGCAGGCCTTTGCAGGCTTGCGTATTTTGTATAATGTGGTAAAATGGTTATAAGGAACTGGGCTCGTAACTCAGAGGTTGTGGGTTTGATGCCCAGCCAGGGTGCTGCCATTGCACCATTGAGCAAACGACTTCACCTGAATTGTTTCAGTAAGAATACCCAGCTGTATAAGTGGATTGTATGTAATAATGTAATCTGTCTAAAACTGCTGTGGATAAGAGTGTCCGCTCAATGCCGAATGCTAAATGCTGAAATGTAATGCTAGGCTATTACCTTACCCATCTCATAAAAAAGCGTGTCTATGGGGGGACTGTGTCCACACGACAGCTCTCGACCCAATACCCTCACCCCCCCAACACTGCCAGGAACCCAATACCCTCACCCCCCAACACTGCCAGGAACCCAATACCCTCACCCCCCAACACTGCCAGGAACCCAATACCCTCACCCCCCAACACTGCCAGGGACCCAATACCCTCACCCCAATACTGCCAGAGACCCAATACCCTTACCCCCCCACCCCCCATCCCCATACTGCCAGGGTCCCCAACATTCCCCACATTGACACTGTGTACTGTGTACTGTGTACTGTGGTCTCATCTCTATGTGTAACCCTCGCTGCTTTTCCTCTGTCTGAGTACAGTGAGAAAATACATAAGGGCACCGGACTGAAAGGAAAGAAAAGAAAAAACCTCCCATTTTCCATTTCCGTCACCGTAAATTCTCTTTTATGTTTTCATCCACTTCATTTCATGATATAAATATACCTCGAGTCGGTCTCTTTTTTTCTATTTATTCATGTCTATTTCCCTAGATATTGTTCATTGACTTTTTCCTGTGTGTACTAAAAACTATATCATTTAAATTGTACCTTTATTTGTAATAATAATTATTATAAAATGTATTCATCCTTAAATGTATTCTATAGTTTGCTATTATAATTGTAGTTGATTAAGGTACACCATTGCAAACTTGGAGGTGCAGAAAGGTGGGGGTTGGGTGCTGAAGAAGACAAAACACGATTAAACAAAACCATTCGATATTAGAGTCTGTGATTACATGTAAGAGTCTGAAGAATGCAAGCTGTATTATTCTGCACTTACCCGACATCAAAACAGACTTTCTTCTTTATTGTCTCAAAAGAATTGCCTCAAATTGCAAACAACTGCCTGGGGTTTTGAACTGTAGTCTTTGACTGAGCTGAGATTCCTCAGATTTCACCCAGGCCATTTTGGAACAAACTTTTTTTCTTTCTTTTTTTTTTTCCAGGGTCAGACAACGTTTGTTAACAGAAATACTGAAGTCGTTGCCTGATCTCTCTATCACCGGCTACGATAGGGGTCTCTCGAGAGAACACCTGCTCAGAGAGGATTGTGGGAAAACGAGCTGCAGTTAAGATTTACAGCTGGAGCCGTCCCGTGGAGGGCGGGCGAGGGGAGGGTTGGGCAGTCCAAACAGGAGCTGCGACTAGCTCCCACAAGGATGACGGAGAAGCTGTGTGCAGTACATAAACACTCCAAACGCTCCACGCTACACTGAGCCCCAAAGCCTTTCCACATGCTGTCTGTCACAGGCCTTGGCCTTGCTCATCCACCCCTCACGCCACACTCCACCTCATCTCCACCTGGTCAGCTCATCCACCCCTCACACCACACCCCACCTCATCTCCACCTGGTCAGCTCATCCACCCCTCACACCACACCCCACCTCATCTCCACCTGGTCAGCTCATCCACCCCTCACGCCACACTCCGCCTCATCTCCACCTGGTCAGCTCATCCACCCCTCACGCCACACCCCGCCTCATCTCCACCTGGTCAGCTCATCCACCCCTCACGCCACACCCCGCCTCATCTCCACCTGGTCAGCTCATCCACCAATCCCTCGAGCAGAAGGGAAACAGCAACGAACCCAGCGTCCATCACGAGGATCGGGAACGGAGGTCGTAACGGTTACTGGTTTTCATATCAACGTCTGTTCTTTGTTATTTCATTAGTGCAATCATGTGCACAAACTGAAATGTTAGATAAAGTTATGGAAAATCTCAGGAATGACAGCTCAAAAGAGTTATGGTTTTTGCGTCCCCATACGATACATTTCGCTGTGGTCTAATCTAGGAGTGAGAATAACTATGAAAAGTACTACATGCACACCTGAAAAAAGGTTTATCACAGGTACATAGGAGAGACAGAAACTGAAGTAAATAAAAACTTCTGCACACTGTGAGTTATTATTATTAGTATCTCACAGTGTGCAGGAGTTCTTTTCATTTACTAATCTAGGAGTGAACATTGGGGTGTAGAGCTAATTAGCTAATTGAGCCAGAGTAATTAACGGGAACTGAAAGCTGTGTACGCATCGTCCCTCCAGGAATGGAATTGCCTGCTTGTGCAGCTACTGCTTCAAACACCCCCCCCCCACTCGCCCCTCCGCCCTACAGGTCAGCCTCATCGTAAAAGCCAGCCTCGCGTGTCCACCTCTTGGCAAAGCCGCCGGCGTGTTTCCGCCTGCTGTGGAACCCAGTCAGGCTCGTCCGTAACCGCACCGCTCGAGCGGACTAAAAAAGTCTGTCCGTACCCCAGCCACCTCGCTTCCTCGGGTCTTCACTGCAAAAAGAGAGGTGAGCCTTTCGTTGACTTGACCGGGCTAAATAAAGGCAAATATTGTAACGTTTTTGTAAAAATATAACGACAAAAATATCGTTGACAGAGCCCAGCATAGAGCCGTTCCCAAGTCTGTGCATTTCTGCGTGACGCTAGGCCCAGAGAGGTCTTACATTTTACCCCAGGGATCCCAAACTCAAATCCTAGAGGGCCAAGGTTTTGGATGTGGACTTAAGTGCTTAATTTAAGTCATTAATTGACTATAGAGTCTGCACATCTTGTTTCTAAGGCCTAAATTGGCTTGTGAATGAAAGAAAATCGCAAAAACCAGCAGAGGCTGCGGCCCTCCAGGACTGGAGTTTGAGACCCCTGTGTTATGCCATAGAGTCCGTCAGAGAGACAGGCGAATTGTTCACACTCCTGCCAGACCACTGCGCTGGCCATGCCATCCATTCCCAACAGGATCCCTCCCCTCAAGAACGTTGAATCTCCACTCGACCCCGCGGGAGAATGAGCGTCCCGCTACAGTCAGGACAATGCTGTCACTGTCTAATGTAAATCTGGATCAACAAACCCTGAACTCTGAGCATTTATTCTGGGTTGAATAAGCCCTGCCTATGCTACATTTAACACTGTACCCGCAAATCAATTTACTGCTTAAGTCATTATATCATCAGTCTCCCTCTTGCCCCGACTGCAGCACTTTAACGTTGCATTGTGGGGGTTTTGATTATCAGCTGACACAGCTCGTTTAGTGACCTCCCTGTTTTTTATAAATCTTTTTATGCATTTTTTTTAAGTCACTCTGAGTAAGACCATCTGCTAAATGCCTTGTGTGTAATGTAATGTAACGTGTCTGAACAGTGCTTATGAAAGATGATGTGCTGAGCTAAAAGCACTAGTTCTGGACTTCATTTCCCATAAGCCCTTCTGTTAAATGTTGCACAACATTTTGCCCCATCCCATAGATGGTTTTCTTTTTTCTAAATTTTATGTTTTTGTGTGTGTGTGTGTGTGTGTGTGTGTGTGTGTGTGTGTGTGTGTGTGTGTGTGTGTGTGTGTGCGTGTGTGTTTCTGTCTTCTATGTTGACTCACACTTGTTCTACAATGTGTTCTATGATGCTTGTATTCCTGTGTTTACAACCACAGTGGGTCTCAGTAACTGCACATAAAGCTGTGGTTTGTGGCAGGCTGTGTTTGTCTAAATATATGCATATATATGGTTTGAGTTAGTGTGTGTGTGTGTGCGTGTGCGTGTGCATGTGCGTGTGTGCGTGTGTATGTCCGTGTGTGTGCGTGTGGGTGGCCCGGTTGTGTGTCATTACATGAAGGCGTAACGTGAGAAACTCATGAATGAATGTAGGGGGGCTGATCACTTTTCTCCCTTTTCCTGGCTGTGGCGTGCTGTCCTGTGGAGGGGACAGAAAAAGGACCCAGCCCAGGCTGATTACTCAGGTCCAGGACAGTTAGGCTGGGAAACGGCTCTGGGGTTTAGCAGCATCTGAGATCGCTTTACTGCAGTTTACTTTCGGTTAAAAGCAGTGTGGGGTTAAACTAGTTTCAGGGGGACCTAGGCCCCCGGGCCCTGCGCCCCCCCTCCCTCCTCCCCCCTCTCTCACAGACCCCCGGACAGACAGCCCCAGTTGTTTTTGTGATCAAACCGGGGGTGACCTGGCAGAGAGTGAGGTGGGGGGGGGGGGGGGGGGGTCAGTTTGGGGCAGCAGACATGACTACGGTACTGAGAAGGAGGTCTGTCGAGGAGGTCAGGGTGGGGGGGAGAGGAGACGAAGTGTGTGTGTGTGTGTGTGTGTGTGTACGTGTGTGTGTAGGGGAGTTACAGAGGGAGGTGAGCAGAAGCTTAGCACAGCCCGGTTCCGTACCTCACAGTCATAACTAATGAATGATAGCAGAGCCGAAATATCTTGGAGCCTGGTCTCTGAACACCGCTGCAGCCCCCTGGCCCCTCCGATCCCCCCCCCGGCCCTGCCCCCCCTTACCTCGCTGTGTGTGGTCTGACACAAACACTGACTAAAGAAAGATGGAGGAGGTAGTGTGCTCACAGCTGTAGCCAGTGTGAGGCATAGCAGAGGCCCATACCGCACCAGGAAGCCGGAGCTGTGTACAGAATCATACAAAAACGCACACAACACACTGACAGTAACGCACTCACACACTGCACACCACACACCACTTAAATACACAACCCTACACTCTGAGCAAAATACTGTACCCCACACACACTCAGAGTAACTCACACTGTACACGACACACCACTTAGATATTCTACCTCACACAATCTGAGTAACACGGCAAAATACTGTACCCCACACACACTCCGAGTAACCAACTGTCATAATGTACACCATACACACTCCAAGCAATACACGTGGGATACTGTACAACACACACTCTGTATAGCAAACTGAAAGTACACTGAATCGGTACAGTGAAACGGCACACACTGGGACAGTGAGATACTGTACACATTGAACAGTGAAGGCTTAAATAGAGGCTGACTGACGCATTGCAGTTCACACTGAGCGCACTGGTGAATGATACACAGGCAGCTGACACACACTGAAGCTCGTTATTGCTGTACCGCTGGCGGGCCGGGGCTCGGCGGCCTTGCGTGCGGGGAGAGCTGAGGTCACAGCCGTGCGACGGGTCTGATGCGTGTCGCTTTGCGGCTGGTGCCAGAGACATAGCGCCACGGTTCTAATTTTCCCGCCCTCCTGAGTGCTTCCCCTGCGACTCGCTTCACATCGCCCTTCCCGCCGCAGGGCTAACGACCTCGTTACGGGCTCGCCGGGTGCGGGAGCGGGGCCCAGACCCTGAACGAGTGCCCCGCCGGCACCTCCAGCTGCGCCATCTGGGGCCCGCTCTCTCTCAAGTGCTGCCAGCTCTGAGCAGCTCAAGCTGGGCCCCCGCTGGGTCCCCGCTGAGCCCGCATGTCTGGCAAAGAGCACCACACCTGAAAGCTCTTACAGAGCTGAGAGAAACCAGAAAAGGCCCAAATCCTTCGTTACTGGACCCCCCCAAACTCATCCCACCCCGCCCCAAAATGATCCCAATCACAAAGTCAGAGTAAACCTTCCCAGACTGCTCTGCAGTGCGTGAGCGTGCTCCACCGCACCAGGCTGGGGGAAATTAACGTACGTGCCATGTTTCTCTGGGAAAGAATTCGGCCCTATCTGCCTTGGTTCAACTGGCTGCACTGTCCCTGCTAATTACAGAGCAGCGCGAGGTCTTTTTTTTGTTGTTGCACGTAGCCATTTTAAACGCAGTTTCCCAGAACATCGTTTATGTCAACCTGTAGCTAAAAAAAAAACGGCCCGTGCACTTAGCCCGTTTTTAGTTCACGTTGTTGCCATGCCAGGGACTGTGCTCTGTCTGTTGCCTCAGGTTTTGCTCTGAGTAATTTTCCACCGCATACTTCCTACCTCGTACTGCCATGCTACACTTCTCCTCCAAACACAAAGTAGCATCATATATTCCTTCCTTCCAAAAAACAGGCTTGAAATGAATCACCCAGTGATAAACGCTATTGCCATGACCAGATTTTTGTGTTTCTCAGACTGAGAGGCAGTCATTAAGAATGATACTCATACTGGGATCCAGTTAGATTCAAACTCAGCCCAAAGCCAGTGAAACTGCTTCCAAACTCATTTTGATTAGTATATTCTTCACATGAGAGGCACATAAGTTTAACGGAATGGGGGATGCGGCCTGCGGGCCGTAAACAAGTAGACTAATGAATAAACACTTGGTAGCGGTGTCCTGCTATGCTTGGATAAACTTGTTATTTATCAAATCGAACGAGTGGAGAGGGAACTGTCGGGAATTAAAACCTGCGAGGAAGCAGCCTGGTTCCTCTTCCTCCCAACTGTTCTCTCTGCTGCCCAAAACACCCCCCCCTCCCAAACCTCCCTCACAAACCATATTGTTGTTCTATTTTTATTGGTTTTTTTTTTTGGGGGGGGAGGGGGCTTTGGGGGGTGGGGCTGTGAATCCCTTATTGCCTCTGTCAGTTCTTCAGAAGGGCTTTATAAATAGCAGGTCTCCAAGACAACTGAATGCTAACGTGCTAATTAGAGCCTTCTTCTGAGGAGCGCGCGGCAGAGTGGTTTTACCAGCCGCTCAGAGGCCTGGCGGGCAGGGTGGGGTGGGGTGTGGCACAGATGCTGCCAAGACAAGATTTGGGGTGGGGGGGTGGGGGGGGGGTATGGGTTGGGGTGAGTGGGAGGGGGGTACGCGTGTGTGGAGAGAGGTTGAGTTTGGGTGGCTGGGTGGCGTAGTAGGAGAACCTGGCTTGCTTTTTGGCCTGCTGTCTGGATCAGTTCCTCTGCTCCCTCTGTGATTGGCCACCATGGTCTATCAGTACCAGCTTTCACAGGAGCTGATGGTCCAGGTCTATTCATACTCTCACATGGGAGGTCCCCGCCAAGAGAAAATATATTAAATTTCATTCAAAAAAGGCCAGGGTTTAGTAACCTTAAATGCAAAAGAACATAGACATGCACAATATAAGTGGAATCACTGATAAGGGGAAGTGATAATTGTAGTGTTGAGTGTGTTTATAGTCACAGACTCGAACAGACAGTTTCTAGGATGAAGGGGGGGTGTTTTCTCAGCTTTCCGTGGCTCAAACAAGCAGGAATTTCACATGTCACGTTTATATGACACGGCTTTCTGTAAGTACACAAAGCTGACCATGTGCGTCACCCAGTTCCTTTTGCAGAATCCGTATACTGCATGTGTGTGGACTGGCATCCGAGGTGACCTCACTCACAAAATGTACATTTTGTAAGATACACAAATATTAATAAAGAAGGACCAAGTCCCTGCAGCAAATCAAAATCTATTAAAGTGGGAAAAGGGCAAAAAAGCTCACGGTGCAAAATCCCAAAAAAGGAGGAATTCAAATTAAGAAGAGAATAGATGCACTCCAAAATATACTCAAGAGCCTTGACAAAAGCTGAGGCCGGAACAGTGAGCATTTGTGTACTAGCCGGCTCTATATTGAGAGATAATGAAAGTGCATCCATTCTCTTCGTAACACAAATATGAATTAAAATACACATCATTGAAGCTATTTTAGTTTAGAAAATGTGAGAAAAAAGTCTACAAAGCTGAAAATGTAAGGAAATTCACTTCAGCGCACGACGATGGCGGTGCTTTCCGCTCTTCACAGTACCAGCGTGCTGTACGTTGGGTTCCATCTCGGACAACACGTGCTCACGACTCGGCAGGCCAGTAGGGCTGCTGAGGGTTCCACTCCAAATTTGTCCGAAGTGAAGACCCTTACAGCAGAGTACCATCGTTGGAAGGCACTGTCATGACATATGCAGGTAGTGACATGTAGGTCAAGGAAGAGCATCCCTCGTCTTTTGGGGCTTTGTAAACTTATACATTTAAACCTGTCAAGAGGGCTTTTGGTCAGCACTCATGGAACTTTACCTCCTCACCTGAAATATGGCACCTGTTCAATGAGGTAAGGCAGGTAGGGCTTACCTGAGGTAAGGCAGGTAAGGTTCTCGCCAAGCAACCCAAAAGAATAGTGGATTTCCCCCAATAAAAAGAGCTTATAGAGGGTTATAGATCCTCTGTACATACGCATGGTAATTGTTCAGAGGGCTGATTAGCATATGCAGCTGTCCTGTAATTTAAACAAAGCTACAAAGAAGCACTCAAACTCAAAGCTTCAATCTGAATGCATTATCCAGAGAACAACAAACTAAACAGAGCGAGTCCAGGGATCGCGTTACACGGCGGAAAAACGATAACGGCCTCTCTGATTGGATTTCCTCCACCCGATAGCATTCTGGGAAAGACAGTGGAAAGCCTGGGTTTGGCTTGCATGACTTACACGGTAAAATGTTCACCATTAAATCAACTCTGATAGAGTACATTTTACTCCGAAGGTGTACATTTCATCCCTATAGGGCTGTGTTAAATTTGAATTTACACTGAACATTTTACTGTGCAGTCTGATTTCACGTGATTTCATGTGGCTCAGGGCACAGCGGAATGATTTGCTTGCACTTTAATTTGTTCCCAGAACTTGAATGAGCACTTTGCGTACTCCTGCACACACTGCTGTTACTGACCCTCTTTCGAATATTAATTTTTGTCTACCTGGGGTAGCTTGTCAGATTGTTGGTCCCCAAGCAGGAAGCTGAAGCAGACTAGCAAGTTATTTGAGAACAAGCAGAATATCTCCTGAAATAAAAAGAGAAAGATTCACACATTTGGGATTGTAAATTGCAAATGAAACGTGCCGATGTTGCTTCATATGCCGGTGTGTATTTCATACCCAAGCTGTGGTTGAGATGTAATGGAGGTTATCCGACCCTCTCTCCGCTCAATAATGAATGAAACAGGGGGTATCATCCTGACACACTACACTTAGCTTCTCTAGTTCAGGGAAGAGAGAAGAGAGCTGGACTGCTGACTGAATAATTGAGGCCAAATCTTTTTCGTGAATCTTCCTCTACCTACTCCCCCCGCACCACACACCACCCCTCTACGGTTTCCCAGCTCATTCTGTCTGGGCCTTACTGCTGGGTACAGGACAGACATTCCCCAGCGGGGACCGTATCTCAGTGCCTGGTTCTGTGTGTGATTTTAAAAGGAGTTTCCTGTTCCTGTTTGGTTCTAACCCGAGAGAGGCGTAATTTCGCTGATCGTCATGGCATCATGGGGCATGGAACAGTAGGGGAAGCCTATTTCTGCCTGAGTGTCTTCCTGCTCCCGCTTCTTCTGCAAGGTAAGACATTGGGGTGGCTACGATGGGCTTCGGTACTGTACCAGTATCGGAAAGTACTGGCTGCCACTGCTATAAAGAAGCAGGGTACCTTCCCTAGTTTAAATGTAGCAGTGTAGTATAATGTATAATGGCTATGGTAATGTGCTTGGAACTC
>CM040401.1:67680934-67745934 GCA_022702515.1 Ilyophis sp. 1 JC-2022 | reverse complement strand
GAAACCAGGTGAGGTGAGTTACCCGTGTAAACAGCGGCTTTAACTGATCGGTTAAGCATCGTGTAACAACGGTAACTGGCAGATGCTGCAGGCAACCAGGATCAGGGTTGAGAACCACTGCAGTAACTCATCGGTGTAAACAAAGCAAACAGTTTGCGATATTTCATATTTTTGTATAATTTCAACAACATAGTCACAGCTGTAGACACTGAAGGAAACTTGGCCATACAGCCAGGAGGAAGCGGTAGATAAACATGTAAATTAATCAAACAAATTACTTTCCCCTGCTGATGTTTACTACGCGGCAACAACAAATCAGTGTTTCTGTCAAGATTATCTTTTCAAGATTCCTTAAAATTTATATTTTTAGAAAAATCTTACAAATAGCACAAATTCGTAATAAAATAAAAAAACTGAGAAAAATCAGAGTTTGATGCAGAAGTTCTTGATTAATTTACATGTTTATATGAGGAAATAACATGAGAAAAGAAGCACTTTAAGTTGAATTGTCAAGGTGTGTGATGATATGGCAAACGTATGGCTTTAAATGGTGCGTATAGCACTATCGCCCTACGTGCAAACGCAGGTTACAAATTAAAACTGGGCTGTGCTGTGCTCAGCTCCACCACTGGAGATCTAAAAATTCAAGTGTGAACTGATCTGTGGACAGGGTGTTATTATGAAAATAATAAAAAAACTAACTCCACATCCAATTTTTCTGGAGTAGAGCCAGAATATTGCAATACAGTAAATGTGTGCGAAAGTGATGACATTTAAACTTCCCTGTGCAACTCCCCAAAACATTCCTTATTTTGTGGTCCATCAGGATATCGCTATAAATCACGTGTGATTTGAGGATTGTTCCTGTTGCTAGGAGAGCTGGTGTGTTTATCTAGCAACCGCCAGGCCACACGGTCTGCACATTTTCCTCTTTACTCAGCACTTAATTTATCAATTAACGCGGTTTATTACGCAGTTAACCTCACCTGGTGTCTTGCCTCTGAGTTGGTTTCTGATTTAAAGGTGAAAACACAAGGGGGTAGACCCTGTGGCCCCCCGGGGCAGGGCAGAGGACCCCTGGTGTGAGGTGGGACCTGAGATGTAGTATAATATGCAGAAACAGAGAGACCAACCTATGGGGAGCACATCTGAACCAGGAAGTTTTCATTTTACACTCATCTCACATGCGCAGTTGTGTCCTTGGAGTCACACAAGGAGGACGGTGCAGAAAGTGACCTGGAGATGCTTATGGCAAAGCCTTACGAGCATGTAATTGGTTGCACGCACAAATATGACATAGGCCAGAATAAATAATAATACAAAAAAATTCATATCGTTGACTGTGTGGTAAGAAAAAAATTTGACCTCAGAAAAAAAGTGAGTTAACCTCAATGTATGAGTGGAAGTATATTTATTTTGCAATCAAAAATGAATTTATTAATTAATGAAGCCGAATGGCTTTTCAAGCGCAAATGATAGATATCAGCAGAGGGCGACATTACATCCGGTGCTGAGATTGTGAGCTGAAAGCTGGCCCCGTGGGTGGGACCCCCGCGGCTGACGGATGTGACCCTCCCTTCCAGAGGCTCCGGTCCTGGTGACACAGCGCCGCTTCGTGTCCGTCTACGAGGGGAGCGACGTCCAGCTCTCCTGCATCCTGAAGGCCAACTACCCCGCCACCGAGATCACCTGGTACAACAACCTGAGGAACAAGGTTTGGGACGCGCCCAGGAAGTACCTGCTGCACAACGAGGCCGCCTGGTCCAACCTGACGGTGCGGGAGACGGACGGACTGCGAGACAGCGGCCAGTACTGGTGCTCCGCCACCAACGCCGTCGGCGGGGCCGAGATTCCCATCATGCTCTACGTCAGGAGTACGAGCCACTCGCACGACGCAAACAGAGCGGCGCAAAACATCAGCCTGAACATCAGCGTAGGCCGTAGAAAACAGCATCAATCAGAAGCAGGGCGTGAAATTAATATCAGCCACCAGACAAATCCTGCTTAAATTTTAATTGTGGTTTGTAAAATTTTTACTCTAGCAGCCACTTTGGCCGGTAAACAACCAGGTTGTGTTATATTGTAAAAGGTAATGTGGCTGGCAAAATCTTGAAAATGGCTGGTGATTTTTTGAATTCACAAGCCACCATGGCCAGTGGGTAAAACAGTTAATCTCATACCCTGATCATAGGAGAGTGATACAATGACAGTCAAAAGATCCTCCAAGGTTATACTAGAAGAGCAGCGCAGGTCATCGAAGAGTAGCTCAGGAAAACCATAGACAAAAGAGCTGGACAGGTCAGAAAAGAGCAGCGCAGGTCATCGAAGAGTAGCTCAATCATAGACTAATGAGGAGTCCTGATTGTAGAGGGAAACGTAATATAGCAGTTACCAGCTTGTGTTCTATATCAGTAAATGTGTAATAAGACATTTATAAACCTCAGTTACATTGTAATTATCCTGCTGTAAAGTATAGTGCACATTCTGAAATGTATACTCGGACGTAGTTATTAGCTGGAGCATTACATTAGTAACCGTATTATAAAACACACTGAATGTATGAAGTACCTGTATTGACAATGTAATTACAATACATCCCATGTAATTTGCACATGTAACGTAAAGTGGGATTAACTTCTTAACTTCGTTCTCCAGACACAACCCTGATTGAAGATAGGTTTTATGAAAATATCTGTTTCTTCTGTATAATAAATGTAAAGCAAATTCTCTGCCATCTGTGAACTAAATCATATATGTGCTGGAAAGAGCACACACCACTTTGTGGACATATTCTACAAGCGGTAAAGTAATACAGAAAAAACAGTCTGGTTATACCGCTTAGCAGAGGCGTATCTAAGAAACGTAAGAGAGATGGTGTTTGTTTAACTTTTGAAATATGTTCTTTAGAAACTGAAAATTGGACTTTAAACCCACTGAGGTATTAATCTCAGAGTGAGGGATTATGGAACCTTCTACGCCACATTCACCTGAAGTTTTATTTTTGCTGTGTGTGTGTGTGGACCCAGAGTACCCAGCCCCGCCCAATGTGACCATAAGCAAGATTGTATACAGCCGCAAGCACACCGAGGTGGACATGGAGTGGGAGACCATGACCGAGGGAGACCTGTCCGGGTTCTACGTGGAGCAGCAGCGGACCCGGGCACGGAAAGGCAGGTCATTTGTTGACGGCGGCGCTCTCTGGCAGAAGGTGGCCGCCGATTTCGAGCCTGACGACCGCAGCCACACGGTCCTTGGCCTGGACCCCACCACCCTCTACTCCTTCCGCGTCACCGCCATCAACCACCGCACCAACGGACACCCCTCAGAGGTCAAGAGCCCAGGTGAGACAGGCGGGTTCAAGGGACAGTGACGTTACGGTGTGAGAAACAAATGCACAACACGGAGACCACGCAGCCTGCACAGTTAAGAAACACAAATGACCACACAAACACACTCGTGGTGTGGTGAACAGGATGTGACATTAACGCCAGCCACCAGCCAAATGCTGGTAAAATTTTTACTCTAGCAGCCACTTTGGCCGGTAACCAACCAGGTTGTTTTATATTGTAAAAGGTAATGTGGCTGGTAAAAAGTTGAACATAGCTGCTGACGTTTAGACTCCACAAGCCACTCTGGCCAGCGGGTGAAAAAGTAACTTTCATACTCTGGTGGTGAACAGCTAGTTTCCTCGTCTACACACCCTGGAGAAAAACACGTGTGTGTTCCCCGATGAGGTAAACGGCAGTTACTCATTCACTCTGGGTGAGCTCGGCGGTTGATCCGTCTCGTCACGGCAGAAACGGCAGCTGGTTTCATCATTTTATAGCTACATGTATTATAGCTATTCGAAAGAGCATTAGCTTATGTCTCCAAGCAAAATTTGAACAAATGAGAGATGTGGCTTCAGGGCTATGCGTTTTCACTGCTATGTTTCTATTTCCCAGCATGCTGTATGTTGTTTATTTCAGTTCTGTCACACGGAGATGTCAAAAACTGAATGAAGTTGAATTTGTGATTGTGATAGAATTGGCTTTCTGTTGAGGGAACTATTTATGACTCATTTGAGGAAACATGATGCTTCCAAAAACAATAAACTAACTGTGCTGTATGTTAAGACTCTTCATATCCGTATTGATTGTCTGACACATGATCAGTTGTTCTAGCCTGAACATGTAAAAGTGAATACTTTATCATTTCATAATGAAGTGTGGTATGGTGAGGATAATGTTATTACTAACAACAACGTGAAAGCAAAGTGGTCTCTGTCGTTCACAATTTCAGATAAAAGAATTGTTGCAACTTCTTTAAGAATCAGTGGTGTACTGATCACCAGACTTCTAACTGTAATGTTTTTTTTCAATTTCTCACTCCCTTCAGGTGAAAAGGCACGGTCGACATTTGACACCCCCCAAACCCCACCCCTTCCCCCACAACCACATAACTCCACCTCATTTAATGCCACCTCTTAATTAAATCTGCCTTCCCTCTACCATGTCACATGACTTCTCACCCTGCTTGCTTCCTCTCACAAGCTGCCTGTCCACTGACCTTCATCTGACCTTTGACCTTTTCTGACAGTTGTTGTTGCCATATGAAATACCAGCTTTCAGTAAATGACAGCGTCACACAGGGAACTGTAACCAGGGTCTTGGTACAATCTTTCCTCTGTAGAGTCCTCATAGCCAGTATGCCAACCTGTTTTTGCTAAGCAAGAGTGTTTATTGTCAGTTTGGGCAAGAGTCTCCCAGCTCCTGTTGGACTTCTAGTCACGTAATTGTAGAGAGCAATTTGTCTGTTGCCACATTACACAAAGGAGATAGACAGCAGAGCACTTAAATGGAAAAAAATGATCTCTTTGTCTTTGTAATGATTGACAGCACTGACAGGATGACTCACCTAAAGAGGTGGCACCTTCATCTGACAGCTGGCAAGGCTCGAACCTCCCAAGATTCACAGAGCTAATAAATCACAGCTCAGCGAGGAGGGTCAAGACCAGGACCAGGGGAGAATGGGAGGGAGGAGATGGAGGGAGGGAGGAGGTGGAAGGGAGGAAGCGAATTAAATTAATAGCCAGCTGCACAATGCCAGGATGACAGACAGTCCCAGCGGGGCTGCTGCGATAAGCTAGCGGGGAGCGCGTGCGTCACGGCTCGCCGCGCTGCGAGCCCGGAGGTGGGCTGGCTGAAGTGACTGTGCTCTGTTTCAGCGGACCCGCCCTTCAGCGCGTACCCGGCGGTGATCGGAGCCGCCATCGGGGGCATGCTGCTGGCCATTATAGGCACCGTGCTGTTCTTCCTCTACGTCGTGAGGAACCGTAACAACAACAGACGTGAGTATGGCCCCCGAGCGCGCCACCCCCCAAACCCCTCACGCGCTGACACCGCTTACTTTGGGGTGCGTCCCTGCGGGCAGAGAGCAGGGCTGGCACAGGAGCTGGCGGACGTGTCTCCTCACGTCCCGAGCTCTCTGGAGCCCAACGATGAACACCGCGGTTGCGGTTTTACTGCGCCTCAGCACTGTGCCGGATCAACAAAAAAGAAGAAGAAATCTCTAATTCAAACTTCAAAAAAGTAAACATGTTTTTTTTCAAACCCGACTCAATCAAAGGATTTTAAGGATTTTTCGAGCGGAGTTTTAAAAATACCAGTTAAGCAATCTCAGCCCAGAATAATTTGTATGGATCACACGTACAAAGAGTTACCTGCTTCAAATATTATTACAAATATCTGACAAATGCCAACTCAGATTAGCAAATTAAGCTTCATAAATCAATAAACAATTTTAAAAATGTCTGCTAGACTGGTCTGAAATAATACTTTGGGTAGGTGGGCGAAAAGTATGACTGTATTTTTTTTAATATCCACATTCACACGCAATGCCGCTACGCTATCAAACACTTATATTCCAAGGACAAATAAACCCACATTACAGGCATAGAATAATTCTGTGGAATGAAAGGATTTTAGACCAGTCAAATCTCTGGGTTCCTGAATCAGCTATATGCTTTGGGGGTACCATACAGCACTGCAAAAACTAAGACAATGCTAATTCTGACTTAACTGTTGACATATGCATGTTGTACAAGATGGCATTTAAAACACTTGCTTATGTTTGTCCTTCTAGGCCTTCATGACTTGATATTTGGAATGTAAGTATCAACTACTTTTTAATAATTTCCTGTTAAATCTTATATCATCCAAAAATAATCAATCAGAATACAATATATAATAACCATCTTCAGTAAGGTCTCTACTTTTTAATTGAAAAAAAATGCATATTCCATGTTCCTTTATTGTCATTGCCTGCATGTAGACACATTAGAATATAATTCAATACCATATAAATAGTAAAAAAAAAAAGTATTATTACAAGTGAATGATGAGGTAATGATTGCACACCAAGTATAAACAAGCATAATACCCTTGACCTGGCCTGAATATAAGTTTTTTGCCCAAAACAGAAGTCGTAGTACCAGGAGATCATTGGTTGAGCATGCCCACTTGTATTAGTTTTAGTGAGTGCATTATTTGTACATCAATAGAATGTACACAATAACAAAAAAAATAAGTACAAAATGTTGTAAAGAAACCCCTAGGGGCTTGAAGATAATAATAAGTAATAATCTGATAATTTGACAAATACAGTATGTGGACCCCATATTTGATACATAATAATCATATTCATCATAATTTGATAAATATGGGGTCCATATCCATATCATGCAAGAATAGTTACAACAAAAAAATATGGTTGATTATTAGAATAAACTATACTGTTCAGTTCCATCACAGTAAAATACTTGATTCCAGGCAACACAGCCAGTCCAGGGAGAACATTAACTTCCCAGAGGATGAAGTTGTTGGGGGAATCGAGGGAGATGAGGGTGCTGGGGTAGGGAGCCCCCAGGTGGCGGAGCACAGTCCTCGAGCCACGAGACCCAGCCCTCGTGCCAGCC
Source organism: Ilyophis sp. 1 JC-2022 (assembly GCA_022702515.1). Lineage (NCBI taxonomy): Eukaryota > Metazoa > Chordata > Actinopteri > Anguilliformes > Synaphobranchidae > Ilyophis > Ilyophis sp. 1 JC-2022. The sequence goes on along the minus strand of CM040401.1, from coordinate 67,738,979 downwards.
CAGGTACAGAACCCATCTGCATCACTGATGGAACTCGTCTGTGTCCCAGACAGAACCCATCTACATCACTGATAGAACCCGTCTGTGTCCCTGATAGAACCTGACTGTGTCCCCGACAAAACCAGTCTGCATCCCTGATAGAACCCGACTGTGTCCACGACAGAACCCGTCTGCATCCCTGATAGAACCCATCTGTGTCCATGGTAGAACCCGACTATGTCCCAGACTGAACCTGTCTGCATCCCTGATAGAACCCATCTTTGTCCCTGTCCCTGATAGAACCCGACTGTGTTCCCGACAGAACCCGACTGCACCCCTGACAGAACCTGTCTGAATAACTGACATTACCCGTCTGCATCACTGACAAAACCTGTCTGCGTCCCTGATAAAACCTGTGTGCATTTCTGACAGAACTCATCTGCACTCGGCAGAATCTGCACCCCTGACACTCTCCAGTTCTGCCACATAAAGCCTTCATTTCTGCCAACAAAGAGGTGATTTGACACCACCAGTTCATTTCAAGCAAGGAATCATTCACACACAGCAGGAGAGGGATGTCATGGGAACATAAGAATACATAATTATGAAACAAGGCTGCTCAGCTCATTTACTGTAGGTTTGTCATTTACCTAAAGTGTAGAGAGTATCCAGTATTGTCTGAAGCCTGGACTCTGGTCTCTAGCTCTACCTGGCAAACTCTTTCACGACCTTACAACTGACTGTGTTACAAAAAACGTCCTGATAACAGTGCAAGATTTACCTTTAACTCATTTCTACCCATGCCTCCTGTTCTGCTGACAGGATTCAACTTGGGAAATCTTGCATAGCTCTCTTGGTTAATTAATTTTTTAAAAACATTAGTCAAATCTACCTTAGGCTCCTTTGAGATGCATTGTGCCATTTTTTACAGTGCTAGCAGCGGCATCAGGAAGCCCCGCCTCCAGTTCACAAGGCCCACCCCCTGCAGACGACAACGAGCCTGTCAACGTCACCATTACCGTCACGGCTACCAGCTGAGGACCCGCAAAGCACGGCTTTGTGCTCCCATCTCTCCACAGCACCCAAAGAAAAATGTAGAGACAGTCTTTCTCAGATACACGTTTTCCTGGTGTGGGATACTCAGAGGAAGACGAAGCAAAAAAAACAATTCACAGATTATACGCATTTCATTGGCTGTGTGCTGGTATCCCCTCATGCTGTATGCACTCCAAAAATATATTTTCATTTGGCCCATTTCTCAGAATTTTTTTAGATACAAGTACATTTATTTGAAAAATAAAAATTATGTTTGGACCCCTCACCACTCACATAACCCTTTTGATAGGTGCACTTTTTCCACAGTACGATTTCATATAGTTACTTTGAATTGAATATGATAACACCTCTTTGAGAACTGGCTGTAACTGTACAATGCAATTGCATATGTCTAACTGTGCCTCGTCAATGGGACGTGCAACCCTGAGGAAACCGCTTATCCTAGTGTTGCTTTATTATTATTTTTTTTATATGTGGAGTTTATCTAGGGCACAAATAAATCATCCCAGCTGAACCAGAAAACTCGACCTCTGGTTTGTTAACCTCTCCCGGTACAACGTTTACACTGGAACCTGATTCCCGTTCTGACTGCTACGTGTCTGTGGTGTGTGGGCAGTTCTGACCACTACGTGTCTGTGGTGTGTGGGCAGTTCTGTCCGCTACGTGTCTGTGGTGTGTGGGCAGTTCTGACCGCTACGTGTCTGTGGTGTGTGGGCAGTTCTGACCGCTACGTGTCTGTGGTGTGTGGGCAGTTCTGACCGCTACGTGTCTGTGGTGTGTGGGCAGTTCTGACCGCTACGTGTCTGTGGTGTGTGGGCAGTTCTGACCGCTACGTGTCTGTGGTGTGTGGGCCGGGGCAAGGGATTTGTATGCATGTGCAGGTGTACTAAGACCCTGACTGAGGCAACAGGCTGGCCTAGAAGAAGCACAGTGAAGAGTCAGGTATTGAAGGTGACATCACAGCAGAGGACACAGAGGATGTTTTGGGCCTGTTGTTCCTGCTCTTATAAGTGAGCATTGTGAATAAAAGAGCAGCCCTCAGTACCTGACGATCTGGGTCAAACATGTATTCAAAATACTTTCAATATTCCTGGCATGGTGCACTCATACACTAAAAAAGCAAGGTTATCAATCGTCATACTCGCCTCATATCACACCATTTCTTTCCAGTACAGAGGGATGTCTTTCAAGGTGCCAATACCGCCATCCTCAGAGCAAAGTATATGTAGCGCGATAAAAGCATTTATGGGATATCCAAGAACCATGCCTGAGGCAGGATTTTCCAATAGCAGCAATTAAGCACGAGTTGAATGACTTTCTCCTAAAAGTTTTCTCCAGAATTTCAGACACTGGTAGATATCACAGTATATCACAGTCTGTACAGGCCATTATGGACTCACATGGTAGCCCAACTACCAAGAGACATTACAGTGGTGTTTCCATTTGTTTGCTCACTGCCAGTATTTATAGATAGATACTTATATAAGTTATAAGTTATAAGCTGCTGTAAACTGTCATGTAACAGCTACGTATAGGTACTGGAATCATTAAATACCCTCAAAACAGTGTTTAATTACTGCATCTTATGAAGCACACTGAACACTTCTATAGAACTATTCACAAATGCTTGAAATCACAGTGGCGCATTCACCACCTATTTTTCCAGGTTTTTACTCCCATCTTCATGTCAAGATTATTCAAGCCTCTGAGCCTATGCTGACCACAGAGGTTTGGGAGGGGTATTCAGAAAGCATCCTCCTCATATCGCTTTCCTCTTTTCATTGGTTCACATTGGCTTTTATGCTCACGGACAAGAGCATGGACACAAGCCGGTCTCCTCTCAGCAGAATGTGAATGAGCTTACAGAAAACCCCCCATTTTAAATGCCGTCATTACAACTGACAAAGCCACATCATTCATAAGAGTGTTGTATGATAGCTTATCATTCCAATATGGGGAGAAAGAGAGGGAAGAATAGTGTGTGGGCATGGGGGGGGAAGTGAGAGAAAGGGGGGAATGGTGTTAACAGGTCCATTCAGGGGAAGAATTCCGGGATGGACAAAGGGTCCCCTTGTTTCCTGAAGGTTCTTAATGAAGGGGGGTGGGCACAGAGGCAGAGAGCGCCGGGCGAGGGACAGTTTGGGCTGACAGACGAGAGAAGAATCAGATCCCCGCCGTATCTCTCCATCGCATTGGCGGGCTCGGCCTCTGTCGTCGTCTCCGTCCTTTTCTTTAAGAGTATCTTGGCACATCCTTTCTGTGCTCGTCATTTTTGTATCCCCCACTCCCTTCCCCTTTCGTTTTCCCATCCAGTAGCGGCGTAATCCGACCCATATCTAATACACAAAGGTCTCCTTTTAAATCCCCTTAATCTCCTTTCCCTCAGAGGTGAAGAACAAACACCCTGGCCGGCGCATTCCTATCAGCGTCTATCTGTAGATCTCCCGGCAGACGAGACTGCCCCCGTTACTTCCTGAAGCGAACGGCAACAGACAAGACCCGCAGATAATCTGGCATCTCAACGCTTCCTTGCTCCTAGGCGACGATGTGGCCGAGTGGCAGGAACCAATCGGTGGGCTTCAGACAACCAGAGCAGCCTTGCTCCTGCAAGAGCAGACAGACAGAGACAGACAGACATGCGGGCAAACATGGGATGGAGATGCAGGCAGGACAGGCACGCCAGAGCGGCAGACGGTAGCGGGGGGGGTTGATTAATAAAACTGATAAAAACAGCAGAGTGACGGGTGAGTGACAGACAGCGAGGCAGGGAAGACCAGGAGTACCCTAATCGTCACCAAGCAACAGAATGCATGCAGGGTGGAGCAAAAACACCAGAGAACGGGCCCACCAGCCACACACTGACACCATGTGCCAAGCATCACAGCACCTTCCCAAGCACCTGAGTCAAATACTGCACTTTAAATGCTTTAACCTTCGCTGTCAGTCATATTCCTGCTGATTACTGGCAAGTTAAAAATAAATGTATTTCCAACCAATATTCAGAACACAACCCTTTTCCATGATTATTCATTTAGGTTAGTGACAGTTTTTCTGCTGAAACTTCTCTGAAGAAGGGGGTCTGAAGAAGTGTTTTGCAAATTTTACTGCCGTCTAAACCGGAGTATTTCTGACATGAATGTGAGCGAGCCTGGTCTCATGCACGACCAAACTAAGCTAGCGCTCCTCTGCCAATCTCTCCTCTGCGATTTGGTCAACTTCAGCTACTTCATTCGCAGCCCTGACTTCAAACGCACCACATTCAGAAACTCAACTGCTCTTTCAAAGGCTGTGGCGAAAACTGATAAGATTCGTATACAGGATTACAGCTCGGATGCTTTGAACTCACTCTACTGGAACTCACCAGAAATGTTTGTTTACGCGTGGAAAACGGAACGATAGCCGTTAGCGTGCATCTAGTCCTCGATTCACATTGAGTTTTTAAAAAAAATTGAGTGGGAATACCAAATTTCCTTTCAAGACCGTGATATCAGACCCTTACCCTGGCATGATCTGAAGGAATTCTGTATCAGTATGGCTCCATGCTTTAAACCAGTCCACAAAGACCAGGCAAGTCTTCTGAAAAACCCTCCCTCCATAGACACACCGGTCTGTGTACCGAACAACCATAAAAGTTACCACACAGTTATGCACATTATGGTATGTTTACTATTTTATTACACTTTGTGCCATTTCCTTAAGCATAAATCATTTGGAGACAATGTCACATATCAAAGCTAAGTGCTCCCCACGAGATACAGCAAGTGATTATCACAGGAAACATGACCTCAGCAGATCAAGACAATGTACATGGATGAGGTCCTGATCAAGAGCTCACCTAACGCTCCAATCACGAAAGCATGGCTGGGGGTGAGGCTTCCAGGAACACTTAATGGGGGATGCCATTGGCTGCCCTCATGTCAATCATTTGAAGCCATTTGCTACAGATAGTTGATTGGTTCTATGGCAGTCAATAGTTTGTAGTGACTACATGGCAGTTTCTCTCATGAGGATCCAGGAAGCCTCACTTCCCCAGAAGTACACTCCCAGAGCCCCACCTGTACGCACAAACGCACAGCAGAGAAACGCACGGTAAGAATCATGTCACATTTGCTGGGAGGGTCACCTCCATCGCCATTGGTTATAGCATCAAACCAATCACAGTGAAGGTCACCAACATATGTTTTTTATATACACCAATCAGACATGGATTCTTAGCTGCTTCACTCCATTTCAAATGAGTAATTTAATAAACAGACTGCCATGCAGGACTAGCTTATGCTTTTGGGAAAAATCACCAGACAGGGACAAAATAATAGAAGGCATTGTATCTTCCATAATTTCTCTTTATATTATTACAAAACTTTTTACATAAAAGGGCTAAACTCCACACAGTGTGGAGAGCACAATAAAGAAACAAAAACAAAAAATAAAATAAAAAAGTATTTCTCATCAAAAAAGCATAAATAATATAAGACAAACTTTTTTCTTAAAACAGATACATTCATATGAAATAATATTTTACTACTACAAAAAAATAAATAAGTTTTCTAAAAGGTTTTCGTTCTTTTTTTAGATCCTCTTTTTTCCCCCAGTTTGTGGGCTGTGGTTGCAGTTCGCTCTCTCTCTCTCTCTCGCTCTTTCTCTCTCTCTCTCTCTCTCTCTCTTTCTCTCTCTCTCTCTCGCTCTATCTATCTCTCTCTCGCTCTCGCTTTCTATCTCTCTCTCTCTCTCTGAGTGGCGTTCTCCACCCAGCTTAGACCACAGGCCGTTTTGTGTCCTTTGTCACTGCGCCATAAATTGTCTTTGACTGAGCTGGGCTGGGGCTGGGCCATGCTGGGCTGGGCTGGGCCGGGTTTGGCTGGGGTGGGCTGGGCCATGCTGGGCCAGGCTGTGCTGAGCTGGGCTGTGCCGGGTTGGGCCGGGCCGTGCTGGGCCAGGCCGGGTTTGGCTGGGTCGGGCTCGTTCTTCCCTTGTGTCTATTGCTCTTAGCCCTTGCTCGCTTACAGCGTGTGTGTGTGTGTGTGTGTGTATGTGTACGTTTGAACATGTGTGTGTGTGTGTACGCCTGTGCGTGTGGGGGGTTTGGGGGCGGGGCGGTCAGGTCTCCTGCAGGGGTGGCTGTATCAGGTCCCCAGTGGGGACGGCATTTGAAACCCAGCCTGCCTTGTCATTACAGTCCAGTTCCGGCAGACTCAGCCTCTCCCAGCAGGACACTCCCAGCTCTGGCTCCTCCAACTCCTCCTGCTGCGCCTCCGCGTCTGCGGCACACGGGGAGAGGAGACGCACACGGCCTCGTTACTCAGCTCCCCGTCATTTTAACACATTTCACACAACGCCAATAAATTAACTCCCGAGGTGTGATGTAACCGTTAGGCTCACTCCTCCTTCGATAAACACCTTTGTGTTTCTCATGATTTCATCCCTTTTATCAATGTCATGTCCCTCCATTTGTTGCATAAGTGGAAACTGTGTAGAAATAAAGGTATTCCTTCATATTTAATAACATTGCAATGGCAACGTCAAAGTAAAAAAAGATGATCACTGATTAAGGCAAATAGCCCTTACCCAGGGCCTGCTGTTGTGTTCTTAATGTGTGCAGATAGCCTAATGTGTTTGGGCAGGTGAGGAAGGATGCTATCCAAACTATTTAGGAGTTGTACTTCTTTAAAACCGCGCACTCTTAGGGCCTGATTTGCCAAGACGTTTAGCATGAGTAAAACCTTTTAGCACATGCAAAACCAATAACATGACCAATGATTGGCCATGGTATTTCTTTTCCACCAATCATTGGTTGTGTCATTACCTAAAGGTCTTAGTAAAACACCAAAAAAATAAAAAACTCCAAACTTAAAGGGTAACAGTGGTAACAATTTTCCAAAAAAAAATTACTGGCCCTATATAGTAGTTTTTTAAATTATACAGGCATGATAATTTGTCTCAGACAAAGGAATCAAGATATATATAACTATTTACTACACTATGGGAAGCAACACCGAGAAAATAATGAATGTTGAATCATTGTCGTGCAAAAGCAGTGTGTTAACACACCTCTTTCTTCTGATGGGTACTGCTGGCATTCCTCTGCTTGACAGCAGGGATGCTGGGAAATGGGCGTGGCTTTGTCCTCCGCTGACTCCTCCCCTTGCATGCCAGTCTCCTCTCCTCTGCTCTGCTGGGCATTGGGAGTGTGGCAGCGTGGGGTCACATGACCCAGGGGCACCATCTCTAACCCGTCCGGCTGGCAGGGCGCCACGCGGTGCATCATGGGTAGGCTCCCGTTTGAGAAAGTGGCGTTGGCTTTTGTGAAACACCTGGGTGGAAAGAGACTATTTAAAAACCAGCTTAAAACTCCTTTAATAATCCCTGATAATCAAACACTATGATTACTCGACTCACAACATTACCTTCAGATATACGTTACGTACACAATAGATTAACAATATTAATGCAAATTAAACCAATCAATGCACCTTTATCAAGGAATGAAAGACTCACTCCTTATCTATAAGATATGTACCCGAGTGTATGTCAGATATGTCAATTTGCAATAATCAATACAGTACTGTTACTGTACATGCTAGTCAATATTACAGGTTGCACAGATGTAACAAAACATTAGTAAATGTAGCAATTAAGCAGACTTCATTAAACACAATTGCAACAAGCAATCTAAAAACAAATGTATGCATGCCATTTTCAAACTAAGCAATAATTTAAAAAATTAAGTTACAATCCAAGCACCACACAAAAAAAAACTAGATTTCATACACAGATTCCTTTGATTATTTCCCACCACACACTATAGGCTCTATGTAACACACACTATAGGCTCTATGTAACACACACTATAGGCTATATGTAACACACACTATAGGCTCTATGTAACACACACTATAGGCTCTATGTAACACACACTATAGGCTCTATGTAACACACACTATAGGCTCTATGTAACACACACTATAGGCTATATGTAACACATTTCCCAACAGGGTTTTGATTTTGTAGCCATAGTTGATTGACACTTCTGTGTGACACCGCCACAACGTCTGAAATTTAATCCCATCATCAAAGCGGACAGAGGAGGGGGAAAAAAACGACCATTCCACGCTAATCTGGGAAAGCACAACTGACCCTGGCGTGATTCAGAGGAGTCTGTGTGTGTTCTCTACTGAGCTCAACTGCATTCTGCTGGCAGCACAACCAGCTGTTTCAAACACACCACACACACACAAACACTTACAGACAGGCCTCAAAATTTTCCATTCATAAAAAGGGAGCATCTAAACCCAGAAGGAAGTTAGTGCCCCGCCCACTTTGGTCTAATCAAACATTGAGCACCCCCCCCCTAACAAACTACTCCATGAGGTAAATAAACACAGGGCTCGTTTAGACCTCTGGCTGGGTGCACACAGAGTAAACTGTTAGGGCCAGAGCCACTAGAGTACATAAACAAGCCTGGCGGGCTGGAGAGAGAGACAGAGAGAGAGAGAGAGAGAGAGGGGGGGGGAGAGAAAGAGAGAGAGAGAGACAGAGACAGAGAGGGAGAGGGGGAGAAGGGGAGAGAGGGAGGAAGAGAGGGGGAGAGAGTGAGAGAGAGGGGGAGAAAAAAAGGGAGGGGTGGGAGAGAAAGAGAGAGTGAGAGAGAGGGGAGAAAAAGTGAAGAAGAAATAGTGGGAAGGGGAGCAGCCGACATGGACCCCAGGCCAGGATAGATGACTGGTCCTGGGCAGTGAGGAGAGAGGGCTGTATGCCTGTGAAATATGTTTGTTCAGCTGATAAATAATGAGGTGGTCCAGCAGCATCGGAGGCCACTGCAAGCGTGAAAACAGGAGTTGGTCACGCTTCAGTCTACATTACAGCGGCCGTGTAACTGTATAATTATATATGTAAGTACCGTGTAAACACCATGTAAGCATGTGTAATTACATTAAATGTGCTTTTATTTAGTGTCTGCAGGACTTGATGAAGTACACTTACATAATACTTCATACAGTAGTCCTAAAATGTGCCATTTTTAGACTATAGGATTTTAGAATTTAGAATAGGGCCAATATCATGTAAAATGCGGCCCAAAATGGTTTGCATTGCTTCTCAAGAAAGTGATCTGTTGCTTTGTATGAAATTAAGGTTCTTCCTGTATCTGATGATTCCTGTTGCTCTGTATATCATCATGTACAAATGAATCCCTTTTGGGGATTCATTTACAATCATAATCACACTGTGCGCAATCGGAATCACACTGTGCGCATTCAGAATCACACTGTGCGCAATCGGAATCACACTGTGCGCAATCGGAATCACACTGTGCGCAATCGGAATCACACTGTGCGCAATCGGAATCACACCGTGCGCAATCGGAATCACACTGTGCGCAATCGAATCAGAATCACACTGTGCGCAATCAGAATCACACTCTACAATCAGAGCAGTGTGTACAAATCAATGTCAGACCACTGTACCTTGTAAAACTGAACATACAAAAGGATGCTTCTCAGATGACTAATTCACCACCAGTTTACCATTTTACATGACTCACAGTCTAGAACGGATTAAAATGGTAAACTGCCTCTTGGCATATCCTTGCAAGCTCCGTCAGGTTGGATGGGGAGCGTCGGTACACAGCCATTTTCAGCTCTTTCCACAGATGTTCAATTGGATTCAGGTCTGGGCTCTGGCTGGGCCACTCAAGGACACGCACAGACTTTCTCCGAAGCCACTCCTTTGTTCTTGGCTGTGTGCTTCGGGTCGTCATGTTGGAAGGTAAACCTTCGCCCCAGTCTGAGGTCCAGAGTGCTCTGGAGCAGGTTTTCTTCAAGGATCTCGGTGTACTTAGCTGCATTCATCTTTCCCTCTATCAGGACTAGTCGCCCCGTTCCTGCTGCTGAAAAACATCCCCACATCATGATGCTGCCACCGCCATACTACACTGTAGGGATGGTATTAGCCAGGTGATGAGCAGTGCCTGGTTTCCTCCAGACGTGACGGTTGGTATTCAGGCCAAAAAGTTCAATTTTGGTTTCATCAGACCAGAAAATCTTGATTCTCATGGGTTGAGAGTCCTCTAGGTGCCTTTTGGCAAACTCCAAGCGGGCTGTGATATGCCTTTTACTAAGGAGGGGCTTCCGTCTGGCCACTCTACCATAAAGGCCTGATTGGTGGAGTGCTCTCTGGATAGTTGATGTTCTGAAAGGATACGCTGGAGCTCGGTCAGAGTGACCCTCGGGTTCCTGGTCACCTCCTTGGCCAAGGCCCGTCTTCCCCGATTGCTCAGTTTGGCCGGGCGGCCAGGTCTAGGAAGATTCTTAGTGGTTCCAAACTTCTTTCATTTACGAATGACGGTGGCCACTGTGCTCTTTGGGACCTGTAAAGCTGCAGAGATATTTCCGTACCCTTCTCCAGATCTATGCCTTGACACAATCCTGTTTCTGAGGTCTGCAGATAATTCCTTTGACCCCATGGCTTGGAGTTTTCTCTGACATGCACTGTCAACTGTGGGACCTTATATAGACAGGTGTTGGCAATCCCCAATCATGTCCAATCAATTTAATTTATCACAGGTGGACTCCAATTAAGTTGTAGAAACATCTCAAGCAGTATCAGTGGAAACAAAATGCACCTCAGCTCACTTTTGGGTGTCATATCAAAGGGTGTGCACACTTGTGTACATATGATATTTCACATTTTGATTTTTAATAAATTAGCACAAATGTCTAAAAACCTGTTTTCACTTTGTCGTTATGGGCTATTTTGTGTAGAATTTTGAGACATAAAATTAACAATCTATTGTAGAATATGTCTGTAACGTAATAAAACGTGGAGAAGGTGAAAGGGGTGTGCAGACTTTCCGGCTTGACTGTAAATATACTCTTGCTTAGCATGTCCAGTGAAAAAACTTTATGGGTGTAACTTTTTTCAGAGAAGACTGGAGTACAATTTTTAAATTATGTGGAAGGTTTTTTGTTTTTTCTCCACCCAAAATGCGATACCATATCCAATCAGCCTGATCGACTGATCCTGTACACACAGGTCTCACAATGTAGGTGCAATATCATATCCAATCAGCCTGATCGACTGATCCTGTACACACAGGTCTCACAATGTAGGTGCAATATCATATCCAATCAGCCTGATCGACTGATCCTGTACACACAGGTCTCACAATGTAGGTGCAATATCATATCCAATCAGCCTGATCGACTGATCCTGTACACACAGGTCTCACAATGTAGGTGCAATATCATATCCAATCAGCCTGATCGACTGATCCTGTACACACAGGTCACACAATGTAGGTGCAATATCATATCCAATCAGCCTGATCGACGTAGGTGCTCTTTCGTCTCACCTGTTATTGTTGCAGAAGTTCTGGCAGCTTATGCAGTCGGAAGGATCTGATTGGGGTAACGCAGTGTACATCCCACCCCCCTGCCAATCAAAAGAAGGCAAGAATGGTTGGCGACACCCTTTTTTAAAGTTCTGGCCATAGAAGATATGCTAAAGCAATGATTTCAAAACTTTCTGAAAATGTTTAAAAACTCATGAAAAGAACAATGTACTGCACTATAACAGTTAAGGTGAGAGATACAGTGCTTAATTGGACAGGTGTTAACATCAATACAAAGTTTACTATTTTCTAGTAAACTTTTCTTCTATATTGGCCCCCACATTTCCTCTCCCGACCCAACTGAAGCCCCACCCAGGAGGGGGGTAGGTAACTCCCTTCAGCGTGGCCTTCCCCCCTGCACTGTGCTTTTAAGCAGGACCCCCTGTATAAAAGCACACTGCAGGGGTAGGCAAACTCCGGTGACCTTTCTGGATTTTGTTCCATCTGAGCTTGATCGCAAGAGTTTGATCGATCATTAAAAGTCTGAGCCTAAATATTCTGAATGGCGAAACGCCGACTGCCTCCAGCACATGGTCACCTGCATTCATTAAAACCTACTTAATTAAAAATAATCTAGTTATGTTGTTCTAGGTTTGGATGGAGCAAAAACCAGGACCGTCTCCGGCCCTCCAGGATCAGGATTGCCTCCCCCTGACAGTGAAACAGAGGAGGGCTCACGTTGTGGGGGTGCGGGTGCTGGTGTGGGTGCTCGTAGTCCAGGGCGGCGTGGGGCAGGGCGCCGTCGTGGCTGTGGTTGTGGGCGGGGGTGTACAGCCCTCCCGTCCCGCCGTTGAGCAGCGGCAGGCCGTTGGGCAGCTTGTGGTGCAGGTGGGGGCAGCCAGGGGGCGGCATGGCGCCAGCATGCCCGTATCCGCCGTGGACCCCGCCGTTTATTCGGCTGGTTCCCGGCAGCGTGGTGTACTCCAGAACATGGCCGTTCATCTCGGCGGGCTGGTAAAGGTACCCGGGGGGGTCGTACTCTGGTGAGGGGGGGAGGGGGTGGTCAGATTGGGATTCGGAGTTAATTCCATTCAGGACAGGAATCCAACACATTTCAGCTGTAAGCCTTGATCAGAGCAATGCTGTGAAAGACAGCTGGGCCAACAGTGGAATGATGACAAGCACGGTATGAAATTAACATTTTCACCCACTAGCCAGGGTGGCTTGTGGATTCTAAAAATCAGCAGCCATTTTCCACATCTTACCAACAACATTATCTTTTACAATATCACACAACCTGGTTGGTAACTAGCCAAAGTGGCTGCCAGAGTAAAAATCTTACCAGCCACAAACATTATTTTACCAACATTTGGCTGGTGGCGGGTGTTAATTTCACACTTTGGAAAAGTATTTAATAACACATCCACTATCTCAGTGAGTTGTACACTTCAGTACTGGGATCTGAATTAACTGCACAGACCTGGGTCAGGTGCTTTATTCAAAAAACGTTTCCACTTTAGACACCTATAAAACCTCGCACACTACTGAAAATTCAGAAAACATTCAGATTTTTGCCAGTGTCAGAACATCTTTCTGCCTTGATTTCTACGTTCCTAGTAAGGTGTTTAGTTGAGAATTTTTAGGCATCTTCAGTAACCCTTTTTGATTTTTTTATGCCGTGGAATAAAATAAAAAAATTTAAATATATAAAGAGCTACAGTATTTCAAAGAATTACTTAACGCAGGTCTGTACCAGTCGCGGATAGTATGGATCCTTTTGTTGATACAGGTGAATGGTTCCAGCCCTACAGGAGAGTCCGTGACTCGAAGGCTTAATCCCATTCTCTGGACTCGCAGACTCGTGGGCTGAAAGACGCGGACCTACCTGCCCTCGGAAATACGCCATTAAAGTGTGCAAGTCCACAGTCCACGAGTCCATGAGGCCTCGGTTTGGGATTCAACCGGACACGGCTCTGTGGAGCACGCCCCCCGGCCGGAGGGGGTCGGGGCCCCGCGGCTCACCCCGGGACTCACTGTGCAGGCCGCTCTGTTGTCGGTTCCTCCAGAGGCACATGGCGATGAACACCAGCACGATGAGCACCATCACTCCCAGGACGATGCCCACGATCAGATAGAGCAGGCCCCCGGGTGCCGAGGGGGGGTCCGGGAGGTAGGGCCCGGGGGGCGTGACCGGGTTCTGAGGGGCCGCTCCCGGAGCGAGGCGTGCTGGGGGGGGAACGTGCGGGGGAAAGGGTTATGAAAACTCAAAACCCTGAAAGGAACATATGCCACGTGACAAGGCCCCTCAGACAATTTTCATCAATGTAAAAAGAGACTCTCCAACTCTCATTGTCATATTTGGGCCAGGGTTCTGGTGCATTCTGACACCCATGGTTGTCTGCTTTCCTGGTCTGTTTTCCTTCTTCTTTTTTTTTTTCTTTCTCTCAAGCGCAACACCTCCGCTCTCACCTTTGGTCTCGCAGATCATGACGTTGCTGTACTCGCTCTCTCCGCCGTCGTTGAAGCACTGCATCTTGATGTCGTATGAGGTCTCTGGCTGGAGCTGCACAATCAGATGCCACTGCTTGATGCCTGGGGTCGGGGGAGGGGGGGGGGGCAAAGCAGACTGTCACATAATCATTTAACCTTTTAATACTCTCTCTCTCGGTCTCTCTCTCTCAGAAGGGCTTGTGCAGTTGTGCATGGCACTAGACAGCCTCCTTATATGGCTAACTGAGCATTTGTTTTGGCAGGATTCCAGCATTCCCATTGAGCGCGCTCACACACGGACTGACACCACAGCCCCAAAGACACCAGAGGAAACACGACGAGCAGCGCACACACACCCCGCTGCGTGGCCCAGACGCGAGTGCTGTGCAGTCAGACATCCACACGTCAGTCACACCACACCCCCTCTCCTCTCTCCTCGTGTCTGACAACACCTGAAACTTCTAATGTTCTACAAGTCCTTTTTTTTGCAGATGCATATTTACAACCAATGTATGTATAAAAGCATTGTGGACTGCTAGACAGCGGATAAGACTATATTACCCGTCTTATGAATGCTTGAATTAGACGGCTCTCTAAGAACTCGGATCTGGGGCTCAGTGAATACAGGACGATTAGAATATTATGGGCTCATCTTCGGATTATACAACATATCAGCTCATTTCCTCAGACATGTCTCTCCCCCCGGGTAACACAACCAGTCTATGCTGTTGTAATCCAGAGGGCTCAGTAGGTAACAAATCCCCTAAACATGCACTCATACACATGTAAACAGACACTGAGAGACAGACACACACACACACACAATTCAAGAGTTGTGACATCACTTCCTGTAACTTTTCTCGAGGGCTGTGTCTGAATCAGAGTCCTATCTACCGTGTCCTGTCTCCTGTGTACTGTTTAGTATACAACATGCAGTATGCTAATAAATATCCTCCATACTATTTTCCAACTGTACTGTGGAAGTGTTGTAAGATGTCCCACCTTTGCACGGCCATGTCACATGTTGTTTTTGCTGTTATTTAAGGAAAACATCAGCGAAGCTGCACCTCATTTTTAAAACGAAGCGAAGCGTCATATGTACGCAACCAAAATGTTTGCATACTTCTTGAAAAAGTATGCTCCCGAACATACTCAGTAAAACCCTGGAAGTGAGTATATCATCCGGAGGTTTTAATTAAGTATACTAAGTGTAGAGAAAACTTTGGTTACTTAACTACTTTCATGTCCTGTCTACTCAACAAGAATACTCAATAGTATGGAAGTAGCGAGAGGGCAGACTGACGGGGAGATGGTCCCTCTGTTGGGCTCAGTTTTTAGCATTCCTCACGCTAATCAGAACCCCTTCAACTGCCAACGGTGTTTGGTTTCAGTTCTGGGCCATTAGTGAGCCAACTGTTTATTAAAGACACATTTTATGCTACCTCGTTACCCGGCAACAGCGTTTGCCGCACATCACTCGACGCGCCGCGCCGCCGCCCTTCCCTGCTGTACTCACCCGCGGGATTACCCGTTTTGCAACAAGAAATACTGCACTCTCGCCAAAAAAAACCAAAAAAAAAAACCCCAAAGGTACAAAAACACACCTGCTTTCCAGCAACTGCACAAGCGCTGCTGACAGTCTCGCTAATTTTGTGGTCTGCTAAAAAAAAGGCCGCTCTACCCCCCTCCCGAATCTCACCTTCTACGACGTCCTTCTTGTAGTCGCTGTCGTTGTCGCTGTCTGTGGGTCTGTAGTAGATGTAGAACCCCTGGATGGGGGTGTTGTTGTTACTGGAGGGGGTATACTGGGGGTTGGAGAAGAGAGAGAGAGAGTTTAACCGAAATCCTCATCGGGTTACAAGATGTATAAGCTACAGCGTGCGATTATAACAATCAAAACATTACACAAATACCAGGTTTGTTTGCGAATGGCAGCAGAAGGTTTACGAATGCTAAACACGACAGTTCAGTTTAAAAGAGCCAAAAATGGGAAAACACAACCGATAAGGTAAAGAGTGCCTCTCTTTCCCCCGTTCTTCTGTGGGCTAAATATAGCCCCGGCTGTGTCCTACGCAGGACCTGCTAATCTCCCCGCTACTCTGCTCTAATCACAGCAGGCTGGAGCAATCGGGACGATGCCTGATTGAGCGCGATTTTCCTGGTCCACACGAGCGTGTTCTTAATGTTCACATAATCGACCGCATCATCAAGACTAAAATCAGACCAGCGTGAAAAAGGGCGACTTGAAAATAGCTGCCAGCCTCCTGCTCTGTCTTAATCACAAACTCGGTTCAAACTTCAACTGCCAGAGAAGTTCAAAAATACTCCTGCTTTGAGAATATTCAGCTAGACGTGTCATTACTGAACGCATACAATCATATTAAAAAAAACAATGTTGTTCTGGATATTAGAAAAATTTTACTTTTCTTTTTAAACCTTCGGTGCTCTACAGGGATTTTACTGGTGTCTGAAGGGTTCAAATTACAGGATCCTTGGCTGATACACTAGCCTCTTTTCCCTCTCCCCTCCGCCTAGTGGCGGATACTGGCGGTGCAACTCACGGTCCATCGCAGCATGATCTGCGTGTCGCTGACTGCGTCCGTGGAGGAGATGTGAGGGCCGGCCACTGGACGGTTGGAAAAGGGCGGGCTGACCGCAGACACCGAGTATGGCCTGGAGGAGGCGCTGTGGGGGCTCTCGCCGTACATGTTCGTGGCGATGACACGGAACCGATATGTGGAGCCTGTCGGTAGAGAGAAAGAGAGAGAGAGAGAGAGAGCGTTTTATATAGGGTGCATCCCAATATTCTTCACTCCTCACCTCCTTTTCTCCACTCTTCTCCTCCACTCGTCCCCTACCCGGAAGTATGCAAAACAGCCTGTACGTTTCAATTTAGTACAAGTACAATTTAGTTGCATGTACAGTATACAATGTACCTGACACTGCGGTTTGTGTTGAGATATGAATTAATGTAACCATTAATATGTAATTAATATGTAATCAGGACACAAAAATCTGTTTCCAGAGCATGGAGGAAAGGAGGATGCATTTTTCAAGTATTGGGATGCAGCCCTAAAGAATGTGAGTAGGTGTGGGCGGGTATGTGCACTGGAAGAGGGGCGTGTCCAGTGGGCGGGGCCAGGAGGCCATCTCACCTGGCTCCAGACTGCGCACCTCCACAGACAGCTTGAGGGGGGAGATGTTGTCAGCAGCCGTAACCCATTCGGCGCTTCGGCCCGGCCGCCGGTACTCCACGCGGAAGGCGGTGATGGGAGAACCCCCATTGGCCCGGGGAATCCACGTGACGTACACCGAGCTCTCCGTCGCCATGGAAATTGTTGGCCGGTCTGGGGCCTCTGGCACTGGGGACAGAAGCATTTGGAGGCTGAGCTTCAGACCCATTGTGACACATCAAAATCAGAACCAATCAAAAACTGAGCTTTTGACCCATTAAGACAGTTCAAATAATCAAAACCAATCAGGGCCTGAGCTTCAAACCTACTGTGACATCTACTGTCAAATCTGTGGGAATGCACCCGGCCCAGAATTACTACTCAACTACATTATTTATAGCAAAAATATACTGTGTGGATACTGCATAGAAAGCACAGAAAGAGTTAAGCATTAAAATACATATACACATATTTGACCCAGGTCGGTTTGATACTAGCTGAAGAGGCTATGTGCATGTCTGCATTCCTTCCTGCTCATTTAAAGCAGCTGTGGTCATTGTTTAAGTTGTTGAGGGCTTAAGGATGTCTAGTTATGAAGCATTCAGATTTGCTGCATCTCCCCCAAGGCACACAATTCAAATCGCCTCTCATGTGCTTCATATAAAAGGGACTTTTAAAAGGCAAAACTGCTGCTTTACTTGCCAATGCTGTTGTAGAAATGCTGCCATTTCATACACAAAGGACTACCTGCATGCAGTTTGAGGACTTATAGTCACGGACTGGATGTTTTTCCCCCGCGGGCCCCACTTGTATAACTGTATCCGCTGTAACGCCCATTCTCACACACCTAATAATAAGGGTCGCTTTTACTGAACTCCAGCAGTTGCCTGTTAGCCAAATCCTAAAATCACTCTGAGTAATGTTCAAACCCTTTAATGTGGAGAATAAAAATAAGCATGTTAATTCCAGGTAGGAATCGCAGACCCACTGATGCAGGGCTATGGAGAAGACAAGACCACATACAGAACAGTATAGCAGCACAGCGGCAGAGCGTACTTACGGTCCACCCTCTGAGCCAGAGAGAGAGAGGCAGGGAGAGAGTGTGAGAGGAGAAGACAAAGGGTTAGTGAAAAAATTAGCAGCACAGCGGCCAACACAGGCATCAAGATACGGCCCACGACACTACGCACGGTCACGGACAAACTAGGACACGTGTTATAGCAAACAGTCTACTGCGCGTACGTGCTGTGTGTGCGTGCGCAGGGTATGAAATTTACTTTTTCACCCACTGGCCAGAGTGGCTTGTGGATTGTAAAACTCACCAGCCATTTTCAACATTTTACCCAGCCACGTTACCTTTTACAATATAAAACAACCTGGTTTGGTTACCAGTCAAAGTGGCTGCTAGAGTAAAAATTTTACCAGCCACAATCAAAATTTCATCAGCATTTAGGCTGGTGGCGGGTGTTAATTTCACACCCTGTGCATGCGTGCGCTTGCCTTCCTATATGGACACTCTGAATCAGCTCACTCACAGGTCAGTCTTAGTGCGTAGAACCTAGTGAAGCAAAATTCGACCGGCGGAACATTCCAGCAAGGACGAGAGACAAAACAGACACTGTCTAAACATTTCACACTGTACCACCCGCTCAAGGGTAGCTGGCAGAGCCGACGAGGATCTACGGCCAAATTCCAGGGAAGAAGCAAACTCCCTGGCACTTTAATACTTCAACAGAAAGGCAGCTAGGCAACCGCACATCTTAACCTTATTCTGTCAATGCGCTGATATACGGTCGGCCGCCAACACCTGGGGCAGCGGTGTGGACTAACTGTTAGACAGCCAGTGGTTTGTGGGCTCAAACACAGGGCATGAAATTAACGTTTTCATCCACTGGCCAGAGCACATTCGAAAAATCACCAGCCATTTCCAACATTATTACCTGGGTTGTTACCAGCCAAAGTGGCTGCTAGAGTAGAAAATGTTACCAGCCACAATTAAAATGTTACCAGCATTTGGCTGGTGGTGAGTGTTAATTTCACACCCTGCTGAAACCCCAAGAAGGCCTCTCTGTGAAAACCTAGCAAGCTACTAGCTTCAGGAAATATAGCCTACTAAAAATAGAAAGTAAACACACAATAGGTTTAGAAAACACTTTAATAGGGAACCGATATAGACATAGTGCACATGGGAACAAACTCAATACTTTTATATGTATACTTTATTTTCTGAAGAGTATATAAAGCAGTAGCGATGCATAGCATGCAGAATATGAGCTGTACAAATATCCATGGATAAAGGCATCTCTAAAGCATTTGAGTAACATAATCACTGTATAACCGTTAGCTGGGGTTGTCCTACAGGCAATATAACTTATCGTGGACTCGTTCCCATTAAGAGAGCTCCTGAACGTAGAAAAAATATGTAATATACTGCTATTCACACTGACTTGAGGGGTCTTGGTACCGTCTGCTCGTCAACACATTTTCTTTCCCATGGCGACGCGTTGAATCTTCAGCAAACACATTCTTTTCACAAGTTCTCTCATTAAAAGCTGAGAGGGAAATGAGAGAAGAGGATTTGGGAGGAAAATATGAGAGAATTTTTGGGGTGACTCAGTCCTTACCGGTGTCGTGCACCACCACCCCAAAGTGAGTGTTGGAGCTGTCAGGGAGGGACAAGATCGGGGGCTTGGAGGGATTCTTACTGGGGGAGATCCTCTCTGGGGAGGGAGACAGAGGCAGAAAGGGAGGGCACACAAGATTAGTCTGGAGTGTTAGTCCTGCGGATGGAAAAGAAGAACAGTAACTCAGCCACGGTCTGTAAACACACGTTTGATTTAGACCCTGCAGGAATTTCGAACCTTCCAAAAGCGAGCCGCCTGCGTTGAATAACGACTACAGCAGACCGCTCGAAGATCTAAAAAACAAACCTATGTAGGGCCATTTGTGGCCGGAGTTGCAGTCTGCGCCGGCCGGTCGGTTTGCGGAGCTCGCACTCACCCTTGCCGGTGCGGAAGGTGAGCATGGCAGGCTGGCCGTCGCCGGCCGCGCTGCGGGCCACCATCAGCACCTCGTACAGGCTGGACGGCTCCAGCTCCGTCAGCCGCAGGGTCTTCTCGCTGCCCGGCACGCGCACCGTGTGCCAGTCGCCCACCATGTTGCCCGCGTCGTCCAGCTGCGGCGGGCAGGCGCGAGGACAGACGGGAGGGGAAGGGCCCAGGAAGCGCGCCGCCCACGGAACGTTCCGGAAAGAAAGAGAGGACGGGAGGACAAACGAGGGGAATGTTAGAATCTTTTCAGCGGCGACACCAGTTTGGATGGAGGAGGAGGCTGGGGGCAGCGGCATCCCAAACAATGGCCTGAAAATGTGCTCGCATTCTCCTGCCTTTTCGCACAATAGGACTTGCTGTTAGAGTGGCAATAAACAAGAATAATAACCTTTGTCATGCTTGACGTGTTTCTGGAGTAAACAGGCTTTGAGACAGCCAACTCCTCCCCCAGAGGACCCCTCCGCCCCCCGCCCCCCGGCAAACCGCACCCCTCCCCTTAGTGACCAGACTGGACAAACACTTCTCTGGGGTACTCTCAGAAGTGAGGCTGACCGATTGTTGCCCCCGTACATTATTACACAGTGTAAGACATCCTTATCCAGGGTGACTTAAGCACAATTGTTTTCGCATACTGCACATTCTGGAGCGCAGTAGGAATTACAGTTGGAATTTACACTGGTGAAGTGCCTCTCTTCTGCACAGAACAGATATGTCCCACCTGGGATTTGAACCCATGACCCTCTGTTTCATATTGCAGTGTAACTAATACGCCGTGCTCTGCCCCAAGGATCCATTTTTGTCTTTAAGTACGCCTTTTACAAGCAGCACTTCATTCACTTGAGCACTTCCCCCCCCCCCTGTTTGCTTTCCGCTTATAAGGTGACTGACTTTATTTTTCACTTTTAGACCGAGATGTTTAACTGAAGCTACTCCGGTTAAAAGTACTTTACCTCCCTCTGCGCTACAGAAGTACCCCAGCACAGAATCACACCTTTTACTGACTGTGTCGTTCCTATGCAACAATGTAGTTACTATGGAAACTCCCTTTCATGTCTCATTAATTAGTTACAGTTACTATGTACTATATACACCTAAAAAGTATGTTTCTTACTAGTCTGTTGCTGTAAAGGATTAACAACTTTTTAACAGAATTCTTCTCGTTTTCAAATAGTTTCGCAAAAAAATTGTAACGGAGAACTAGCTGGCTCAAGAGTTTATAATGTACGCTTGTAAAGAATCTATGGGTTTTTAGTGCTTCTTGAGATCAAAATAAAGGGTCCACTGCCTATGTTGGCTTTGCGATTTTTGTTAGAAAATTATGACAATTATTTATTTTGTCAAAGATGATTGGAAGTGATCGATATAGAGAACTGTAATTAATTTATTGAACCAGATGATCAGATTGTCCTTGTGAAAGCTGTTATTCTCTCATTTAATATCCAATATAATCACACATAAAAGATTCAACTGGGTTGATACAGCAGCTAAATTTGAAACTTTCTATTTAATTTATTTATTTTAGGATTTTTCTTGCTTGCCTCGTCTTGCACCCCCTTTCAAAACTTCCACTTCCGCACATATATACATTTACATTTAGGCATTGCACTGAGTTCAACCATTATACTACACCACTACCCTCGGTAGACAGGCCAAGATTCAGTCACACAAAAGCAGGTTTTTAAGGGATGGGCGTGCGTCCCTCACCTTGCGGTATTTCACAAAGTAGGCATTGATAGGGCTGCTCCAGTCCCTCCCCGGCCTCCACTCCAGGTCATACACGTCGGGTTTCTGCGTCTGGGGAGGGCTGGTGATGATTGGCGCCTCTGGGGGCGGCAGGTCACTGGTTCTCTCACTGGGCAGGGCCTGGCCTTCTCCTGGCTCCTCCCCCTGTAAAAATGGCTCCTCCCCCTCGTCGCTCTGGATCGGGTGGATCGACAGCGCAGACTCCGTGGCTGTGTCCACAGTGGTGCTCTCCAGGCCTTCTGTCAGTGAAGAACAGTGAAGAAATCTTATTGGATTCCAGAGAAAAATATATATTCTGAATAAAAAATATAGATTTTTATTCTTTTTTTGGGAGGGAGGGCAGAATAAATCCAGTTATTCATTTGAATGAGTTATTGAGTCAATAGCTTAAACTAAAGCAAAGACAACAACCAACTTCATTTCTTTCAAAATGCAATGGTACGGAAAAGCAAATATTCTCACTACAAGCATTACTCGTTTTTTTTCTTCATTTTTTAACGACATTGACCTCGGAAAAAACTGATGATGAATGTGAATGTAAGGAGATGTGTTTTTTTGTGCGTTCCGTGAGCCTTACTCCGGAAAAGCCTGCAGAAAATCTCCAGATTAAGACGAAGTGCTAGCTCTGTCCCATCAAGGTTATTCGTACGGGTCACAGAAGTGGAGCACGAGTTCACCAATCAGGGAGCCCGCTCCAACTTCCCCGGATTTCCAGCATTGGGAGCGTGACATTCCATGAACTTAACCCTCAAAATTAAAAAATCATAAAAACCCGGGTTCATACAACACTAGATAGAGTGCAATAATGCTTTGTTTGCTTTGCTCATTATAAATATTCTGGAGCTAGAATGGTACACTGGGGATATTCTGCAAGATGGGAACTATATTATGTCTGACACTGGTTTGCTGGCAGTGGAAAATTTTTATTTTTCGGAGACGCTTAGGAGATAGTATACGTGCGGGCCTCACGCTGTCCCGGTGGTGGGGGTGGGGGGTGTTTGGGGGTATTTCTGGTCTTTTGCTGCAGTCTTACCAGCTACGAGCACCAAAAAAGTCCTTTTCTACCGTAAGCAGACGGAAGGGGAGATTAAAGTGGCTGTGCATGCCGTCGGCGCGAGAACCCTGGGCCCTGGGCTTTGGAACGTTTTTGGTGCGCGCCGCTGGTTTATTTTACAAAACAAACAGCCCTGGACCTGGTAACACTAAACGAGGCCTTGGGCCTGTGGCCAGCTGCCATGCATTCCACACACCGGCCATTAAAATACCAGAGGGACCCGGACCCCTGCACAACCTCCACCCCCACACACTCTAGCCTCTCCATCTCCAACTCCCTATGCACCCCCTTCATCTCCTCCTCTTCTTCCTCCTCTCCTTCAGCTCCAGCCAAAGTTGGGGCTCAGTAATTATTTCCCACAGGGAGACAGGTACGACAGGCGCAAATAAGCGAAATATCTAAATAGCTAATCGTATTAGCATGCTACGTTGTTGCGGACTATTCAGTGAGCACAAATGCTAACAGGACAGAAGGCTTTAAATTGATATGAAAGCAGAACTAATGACACTACTAACATAAGGCAGTTTTGAGTTGACATACCAATGGTGAGAATGGCCTCTGCCTGCACGGAGCCCAGCTCGTTGGAGGCCTCGCAGATGTATTTCCCAGCCTGGGCCAGGGTTACTGCCTGGATGTAGAGTGAGCTGCTCCCAGGCCGAGACATCGTGAGATGGGGAGGGCTATCACCGGGGGCCCTGGCTGCGGCCTGCGGGGGCTGGAGGAGTCGGGCGGGATGTGTGGCGATGGGGCCAGCGGCATCATACCAGCGGATAACCGGCAGAGGTTGGCCACTGGCATTACAGGACAGGAACACATCATCCCCCTCCTGAAAACTACCGCTTAAAGGCGGAGACAGAATGATGGGTTTGGAGCTCGGACCTGAGGGACCAAAACAGATGGTAAGACATACACATGACATTCAGTTTTTTCAATCTCAGGATTATGGACAATATTACAGTGATCCTCAAAGATATGCATGATCTGAACACAAGTCAACTGGACCGTAAAACCAAAATAACCTCACATTTTAATGAGACCCTGGTTTGAGTATTGGTTACTAACTTAAAGGTTTATTATAGCTACAAATAGAGAGCAGCCTATTTAAAAAGGTGAAAGTAATGCAAGTAATGATTCCTGGTCTATTTGAATACTCCTGTGGTAGTTTTATTTGGTAGTTTGTAATTTTGTTAATTGGCAGACATTTTATCCAAAGCTACTTACAAGTACATTACACATGGTAACCACGCACCAGCAGAGCTATAGATATAGACATGCATGCACCGTCATGTATACAAACACTGAATAGTAACCAATATGGCAATCCTGTGTATATTTAGCTGGTTTTAATTACAAGGACATGCCAGCAGTGCTTTCCTACTGCATGGGAAAAAAGCCTACAACATGGGAGAAAACGGCATGTTCTTTCCAGAATCTTCCGACGATTAGGAGCCAGTTGACGGATTCCTTTATTTAATCACTTGCCAGATAAAGAAGGCAGTTTGGGCTTAGTGGCAGATAAAGTTGATGTGTTAGTAAATCCAAAAGGGGGGGGTTTTCGTCTGAAGTTGACAGCCGGGTGGTCTGTCCTCCATCATAACCTTGCAGAACCACTCCTCAGCATTCCGCTGACCGAGGGATTCTCCCTGACGGAACGCACTCCCATGGTCATCGTCTTCCACCCCACCCCACGCCCCTCCCTCTCTGGCATTCAAAACAAAAAAATTCACGCCTGAGCTGGTCAGTATAGCTACTCTTAAACATTAAACTTTAACTCTTTAGTACTTTACTGACTAAATAACAGCTTCACAGCCTGTACGGGTGTGGGGGGAGGTGGGTGGTCTGCATTTGTTCGACCCCAGCGCTAAAATACTTGATTTAACAAATCAACTAATCAACTAATCATGGACTTCAATCAGCGCCTCGATTTGCTGAATCAGCAGCTTCTGTGCCTGCACCCACACCAGCCCTTCTCGCGTGAAGACTGGACACCCCCGAATTTAACTGAATGAGAAAACCATACAGGCCTGGTTATAGAAGAATGCCTCAGCACTGGAATGCTTTCAAAAACATGGGGTCTCTTTCATTTGCAGTTACAGGCATCCATCCTGCAATGGGTCTCTGGGCTGCGTACCTGATTGGACAGTGAGTGTACCAGCAGACTGGGCCCAGCCAATCCCGTTGTCCAGCAGGCATTGGTACACGCCCTGATCTTGCGACGTCACCGCGGCGATACGGAGGGAGGAGCCGGAGACCTGGTGGCGGCTGGAAGGGCCGATTGGGTTGGCGTTGTAGAGCCAGGTGATGTTGGCGGCCGGGATTCCCTTTGCTACGCAGATGAAGCGGACTGAGGAACCGGAGGTAACAGACTGATCCAACAACCCCCCCAACACAGAGGGGGGCTCTAAGAGAGAGAAGGACAGTGCCGAGTTTACATATAACCACAGGTAATTATGGGACAGGTACACGCATCAACTTCACTGACTACCACGGTGTGAAATTAACACCAGCCACCAGCCAAATGTTGGTCAAACTTTGATTGAGGTTTGTAATATTTTTACTCTAGCGCCACTTTGGCCGGTAACCAATGAGGTTGTGTTATATTGTAAAAGGTAAGGTGGCTGGTAAAGTGTTGAAAATGGCTGGTGATTTTTAGAATCCACAAGCCACTTTGGCCACTGAGTGAAAAAGTTAATTTCATACCCTGTTGACTACCAGTTAAAGATACAGAATCTAAATATTCTTGAAGAACATATCTCACTGGACTTCCACAGACACAGCTTCCTAAAATATTTGAGGCTAACTGGTCTCCAGTTTTGAGATAATTTAATGGACACCCCCCATACCCTCTTCCTATTTAAATTACTTTTACATTTCTAATAAACTAATCTCATTCTTTAATAATAATCTCTCCCTCATACACACCTTTTACTTTATTTGCTTCTATCTGTACTCAAATATTGAAACAGGTGGATTCATAAAAGATTTCTCCGAGCATGATAAATGTCACCTACCAAGCACGTTCACAGTGTAGTTGGCACTGACCACTTCCCCCGTCCCTGCCCGGGTCAAACAGTGGTAGTTCCCTGCATCGCTCAGCTTCACAGCTGTCAACCGGAGGTTGTTGTGTAACAGTGTATGGCTAGATCCCAACACCACTTCCTGTCCATCTTTTACCCAGAGGGCAATGGGGTAAGGACGTCCTGCTAGGACACACTCCAAGGTTAAGGACTCGGACTGTACCACATTGAGGGTTTGTGGGGTGACGGGAAACACAATCCGCGCCTGGGAGGGTCCATCTGAACCTGTGGAAGGAGGGGAGGGGGGCAGATCAAAGCTTTGCAAAAATTATTTTGGCTCCTTTAGTCCTCTCTGCTTTATAACTACAGCAGCTTTCCGTTGGTGTCAGTTGGTTTCTATGGCGATATTTCAGCACAGAATGTCCTTACGTAAGGCGTGTGACCAGAAGATCAGAACATTTCACTTTCAGAAGATGCCTCAAAAAGTGAAATGTTTCCACGACAGGAAGATCGTACTTTTAATGTGAAGGATAAGGAGTGGAGTATCTTGTGAGGCTAAAGAATCAGCCTTATTTGAGGCAGGAATGAACAAAAAATGTATAAAATGTGGCTGCCTTTTCATTACGCGTTAATACCGTGGGGCATTTAAAACACCTGTAATAACTGCTAAATTCCTAAACTGTCAAAACTACTTTGGGCGGCAATGAATAAAACCGAGTCGAAAAGTCATAACCGTGTAAAACATTACCTCAGCTAAATGCCCAATTAGGCAAATTACAGTTGGGGAAAATGTGGGATGTGAAGACATGGCTTCAAACTGACACACCCAGAATTGGGCTGGGGAGAGAGATTGTGTGACAGCAAAAAGTATCCTGACTCACGTTTTACAGCCACTCTGGTGCCGTGCGCCTCCACTCTGGCCTCTCTGGTGATGGGGTTGTATGCGCCACACTTATATGTTCCCTGGTGCCGCGAGGACACGGACACTATCTGAAGGTTCCCAGATGGGAGGATTAAATATTCATCTGAGGAAAAAAATAGGGGAAAAAAAGAGTAAAAAAAATAAATAAAAGAACAATGAGCATTACTTGCAGTCAGACTGAGAGTCATTTTAGGTAAACCTGATAGTGTTGAAGCATTGAACTGTTTAAGCAACTGTTCCAGTGGCCTTCAACCACATTGAAAACTGAGAGAAAGATATTGTTAACTGGCATTCCTGCAATGTGAAAAATCAATAGAGCTGCCATGCCATACATACCTGTGGACTGCTCCAGCCACTTCCCTCGAACCCGCAACCGAGGCAGGGCGGGGGGGTCACTGTGGGGCAGCCGGCACTCTATCAGCGCCGTTCCGCCTTCCTCTACGGCCAGAGAGCGCCTCCGGGACTCGCCAAACTCCGCGATACCTGAAGGTTATGGGATACGCCGATCACTAACCCTCCAGTGCAACGAAACGTGCAGATACAGATATCTTATTAACAATATCGCATAATGTGTAATTCTAGCTTCAGGCTCATATCCTGGTATATGGTAGCTGACCAGGTTGTTAGGCAAGTCCACCCATCCTTACAGGATGTGCTTTGCTAATACACCAATAGTGAGTTACGTCTTCCAATTATGAGCCAGTGTAGGTGGGCCTCCAGTCAGAGGTGGTGATTCAAGCTCAAATGAGCATTGGCAAAAACTTGGCAGAATCAAGTTTTCAGAGGAAGCCAATGTCACCACCTGAAACTTCCCTTTCAACACTAATATTATACTACTGTGAAGGTTCTGCTAGTTTTGTTTTTTTGTTTTTTTTAAAAGCCCTATTGCTGGGCAAGTCAGGATTCCAAGAAACAGATGTTGTATCTATCACCAAGACAGGGGTTCAAGGACACTGGCTGAGGAGAGTGACCAGTGTGCAGCCCCCCTCTTCCTCCCCTGCAGCAGAGCACTCAGACCCACAGGAAGCACACAAGCTCATTAAAGACCCGGTCTGAGAGGTGTCTGGCACATTGCCCAAGCAAAATCCTACCACTTCCTCATGCCTCTATCCCCCCCTCCCCAAACAATTCCCCTGGGCAGCGTTGACAACACTTGTGGCTCTGTGTCACAGGCTCACAGACACACAGCTATCCACTTATCACGGCAACTTCCCCTCTTTCCTCTGTGTTTGTTTGAGAGTGTGTGTTTGTGTGTGTGCGTGTGTGTGCGCGTGTGTGTATGTTCCATGAAAATTTTCAACAAAAAACACATTAATAACTCAAAATCTTCAGGAATATGAAAGAATTTATGAGCTAAATATTTGCCTGTTTTTAAATTATAAGCAGTCTGTGGGAATTTCGCAGGTGTCTAAAGGATTTAAGGCATTCAAGTGAATTATTTAAGCACGTTCTGGAATGCAGCCAGATTGCAGGAAATTCTAACTCTATGGAGATTTCTCAGTTAATTCATTTCATTTTGTTTATCTCCTGAGCAGACCGAAGTGGAATGAATCCCAAAACTTCACTGTGTACTGTGGACGTGTCCTACAGGCAAGCCCGTCCCGAGTAACTGAGGAGCTCTGGTGTGGATTTAGGTGTATTGGGTTGAGCATTCCAGTATGGCGCCATACAGGCCTGCCTGGACACAGAGGGGGGCTGGGAGGGAGGGAGGGAGAGAGAAAGAGAGACAGAGGGAGAGAGAGAGTGAGAGTGAGAGTGAGAAAGAGAGAGGGAGGGGAGAGTGTGAGAAAGAGTAAGAGAGAGACAGATAGAGATAGATTGTGAGAGATAGTGTGTGAGAGAGATAGAGAGAGAGTGAGAGTGAGAAAGAGAGAGGGAGGGGAGAGTGTGAGAAAGAGTAAGAGAAAGACAGATAGAGATAGATTGTGAGAGAGAGATAGAGTGTGAGAGAGATAGAGAGAACCAGAGTGTGAGAGAGAGAGCGAGAGAGGGAGAGAGATAGATAGAGTGTGTGAGAAAGAGAGAGAGACTCTGTACCAGCGATAGAGACTTGTGCGACCCTGCTGCTGATGGCCCCAGAGTCTGAGAGCGCCACACACTGGTAGAGCCCCGCCTGGTCGGGCTGCAGGGATGGGATGGTGAGGGAGCCGGACCTCAGCCTCACGCCGGCCGCTGCGCCCGGGTCCAGCGGCCGCCCCATGAATCGCCAGGATAACCTCGCTGAGGGGGGGCGGGCTGAGCAGCGCAGGTGAACCGCGCCCCCCTGTCGCTGTACCGTGGAGACGGGCTCTGAGCGGAAGGACAGGGGTATGGCTGGGCGGGACAGAAACATTACACCTTCATTTAGACCTCACAGAGGAACTAAAACATACATACAGTATATACACTTTTAAATTAACTCTGCAGTGCTGTGGTTACAGGAACTGAGCTTATAAGCAGAAGGTTATTGGCTCAAATCTCAAGTGGAGACACTGCAGCAGAGATGCATGCCATCAATGCTCGAGTATACAGAGAATTTCAAAGGCTTTTCCACAACAATCACATTCATAGATCCCCCAACCCAGTCCTGAGCCCGTCTCAACCCGGTCTCAACCCGGTCTTAACCCGGTCTTAACCCGGTCTTAACCCAGCACTTTCCTTACCTAAGCAGCAGACAAGCAAGGCCTGGCTGAGGCACAGGATGGTGGGCAGGGGCCTCAAACTGTAGTCCATGGTGTAGCTTCACCCCTGTATCCCACACACACCCCCTCCGCCCACACACACCTGTAACACAGAGAGAGAAGGCCTGCTCAATAAAGCGCTCACACACACACACACCTGTAACACACAGAGAGAAGGCCTGCTCAATAAAGCACCCACACACACACACACACACACCTGTAACACAGAGAGAGGGCCTGTTCAATACAGCGCTCACACACACCTGTAACAAGCCCACTTGCTATGTCTTTTTTGTTGTTGCTGGGGCTACAACTGAAGTTCCCTAGCGGGAAAATAAAAGTTATTCTATTCTAACACACAGAGAGAAGGCCTGCTCAATACAGCGCTCACACACACACACACACTCAGCCCACACACACCTGTAACACACAGAGAGAAGACCTGCTCAATACAGCGCTCACCCACACACACACACACACACCCTCCGCGCACACACACACAAACACACCCTCCGCACACACAAACCTGTAACACAGAGAGACGGCCTGCTCAATAAAGCACTCACACACACACACCTGTAACACAGAGAGACGGTCTGCTCAAACCGTAGCTCACAGAAACAATACCCCAAAATTCTCCAACCCATCATTCACTCAAACACTCACTCAAACACTCCAAACCTCTCCAACCCAGCGCTCACTCAAACACCCCAAACCTCTCCAACCCAGCGCTCACTCAAACACCCCAAATCTCTCTAACCCAGCGCTCACTCAAACACCCCAAATCTCTCTAACCCAGCGCTCACTCAAACACCCCAAAACGTTCCAACTCAACACTCACCCAAAAACACCTCACCAAGCACTCACACGAACGCCTAAATACTCCAAAAAATGCTTGAACCCGGGGCCACACAAACACGTGAAACACTGGATGAGTGACTGAGGGCAGAACACACAAACACACTTTGCAGGGAGTTAACTGGACTCATACAATTGTTTATTTTCTGAGGTTGGTTGGACATACCAACAATTAAACATCCAGCCTGGTAAAGGCCGACCACTTCTGCATGCTTAGTATGTCACAACAAACACACCCCCTGCGAAAGTGCCTTTTAGAGGCTGAGAAACGAGCCAAACTTTCTGAGCTGCGATGGAATGCACAAGTAGTGTTTGGCCGAAACTAAACAAGGTCAAGAGAAATCAAACTCATTATATGCCCACGCGCCGCGTTTCGTTTAATTATGTGCATTCTAATCAAAATCATTGTTTTTAAAAGTTTTACATAATGAACAAAATAAATCAAATAATACTAAGAGTAAGCTGATCCAAATTTTATTCAGTTGAGATTAAATAATTATAATTTTTTTTAAAGAACGTTATTTTTCGTCATTTTCAGAACACGTATCCTGCATAATTAACACATTTACATATTAACTAGTCTCAACAAACCAATAAAACTAGTGCAAGCAATTAGTTGATTGTCAACCAGAAGTGAATATCCATACAGAGCGGTCAGAAGGCAAGCTCTCATCTTCAGAAATGATACACTAACATAAAAAAGAAAACCATATTATTTTATCGTTCATACATTTTTTAAAAAGTAAGTATACATGTTCATTTTTGCAGCTTAATTAACACCTTCATTGCAAGGATAAAAGTGAAAGGGCCTTTAAGGCAAAACTTTCTCTTCCACTGACCACTCTTCAGAAAAGAAACAGGCCCATTTCCGCACACGGCGTGGAAGCCCTTTCTCTATGGCTGTGCCCTCACTTCCACCCCCCCATCAGTGAGCAGACTCAGAGGAGCGGGTTGCTGCTCTTCATATCACTCATGTCACAGTATGCTGCCTCCTCACAGGCTCACAAGGTCACTGGAGCCTGGGGCTCTGCCACAGAGACACACAGGAAGACAAGAGGGAACCAGGGGGGAGGCTCAAAAAAGACCTGGAAGAGCCGTAATTAGAAACATTCCTCTTTTCCTTTTCAAACGCCCTCCCCCTTTCCCCTCCCTCTGTGCGCACGCACACGCACGCACACGCACACGCACACGCACACCTACTCCACCCCTTTTTCCCGCCTGGCTTTGATCAGAGCTTCCTGGTTTGTGACTGTGGTTTTGAGCTTGAGGAAGATCGACAATGGCCATCCAGCAGGATTATTCACACACAACCACTCTCGCTCGCTCACTCGCTCAGCGACCATTCAGGTCTTGCCGACTGTCCCAGTCTGGGGTGGAGGGAAAGTGTCCCTCAAATTAAAGAGATGAGTGTCCGGAATGGGTTCTCTGGAGCTGAACAGATCTGGGGCTCCCCCACACAGCCCCACATAACAGATCAGAACGATATTGACCCAAATTCTTCATTAAGGTTCTTTCAAATGTACCATGCAGGTGTACATAAAATGCTCTAATCGTTCTACTTTTTTATGAATTCACAAATGCCACAAAATGAACTGCAAACTGAGCTCCTGTTAAGCCGGAGCTTCTTTTCATGCAGTAGTCAACAAGTTGGGCTCAGACGTAAGAGTCAGAGGAAGACCCTTCAGGTCGGTTTCTCAGAAAAAGGATTAAGCCAAGTCTTGGACTCATTTCCCCAATGGAGATATTCACTAAAAATAAAACTTAGTCTTGGACTAGGCTTAATCCTCGTTTGGGAAACCAACCCTTGATGTACAGCTCAAAACGCAAACCCCGACTGACCAGCAGGGGTCACTGGTGTGTGATGAGCCATCATGATCCTGGCGAGCAGAAACCCTCCCTCCCTGGGCAACACTAGCAGCTGTGTGTTACCATGCCATAGCCGCCATTGGCACAGCTCATAGTATAACTCCATGGTATTATAACCCTAATTCATCTGCGTTCAAAAGAGACTTCTTTATAAAAGCTACACTTTTGAAACCCTATGAAAAGGTCACATGAAACTGTAAACCATTTTCGGAAAAAAGCCCTAAATGAACCCCTCCCCTGCCCCCTATTCAGATATAAAATGGCTGAGCCATGATAAATACAGGATATGTGGGTTGCCGTGTGACTCTACGGGTCGCCATGTGACTAGATGGACTTGCTTCACCTCCCCCTCTCCCCCCCACTGCCTGCACCGTCCCCCAGGGACAGCAGTGGAGGAAGACGGTGGAGGAAACACAGGAAATAATAAACTCTCCTGGCTCCCCACTAACGCCTCCCCCCCTCCATCACCTGGGGTTCGAAGGTCAGCACGGAGCACCGAGAGCAGGAGAGGTCTGGGTCAGCCCGGCTTTAAGTGGAGGGGTGTGTGTGTGTGTGTGTGTGTGTGTGTGTGTGTGTGTGTGTGTGTTAGGGGGGGGGGTGTTAGGGGGCCGCCTTAGGTTGTCACCCGAGAAACTAAGACCCCTATTTACAGGTATGAAGGCCCTGTGGGGGACCTTGTGAGGGGGGGGGGGGGGGGGTTTCCAGACTCCAAAAACACAGCCTGCTAATCCCAAAAAATCTATTTAAATTGCTGATTATTTCCAATGCATTGTGCATTGTCCAGAAAACTCTCAATCGCTCTCAATCACAGCATTATAAAAGAAAAAGTCTGACTTGTCTTTCTCATTAAAATGTAGAGTAGTAACTGAATGTTAAGTGCCAGAGCACAATTCCCTGCGTGGGGATTGGCTTCCTCTGCCTGTAGAGCTGTCTCAGTTGTGGTGGAGGTGACAGAAGTCCTGTGGAATTGGGCTACGCAAAAAACTCGCGGGTCACAGTGTACGAGGGGGACCACTGCTGAGCGTAAGCAGCCTCCCTGCTGAGGTGCGAATTCTGTGTACCTCAGAACAGCACCTGGCTCTCCTGTATACCGAAAACCTTCACCCCCCCCGGATCAAATCCACCGCACACAGGAGACTGTAACTTCTTCCACGCAAGCCCTGACAAGCCTGCACTCCGGCTCGGCCCCGTCACGGGAAACCCATCACCCTCCCTCAAAAAAAAAATAGTAATAATAACAGTATACAGTTACGATAATAATAATAAAAATGGCACATTAACACAGGAGCGCGCCGACGCTCTGAGCCGCCACCCTGCTTTTTCCCCGCACTGAGGTTTCCGACGCTGCCAATTTGTAACTTCAGCTCGGCCGGGGCTCAGCGAGACGAGACGCTGGTCTGAATGGGCTCCTTTTATCTCGCTGCAGGATCTCGCAGAAAGAGGAAACGCGAGGGCATCGTCCCTGGGCCTTATCGGCGTCTATTCGTCCGCCATCCGCCACCATGGCCCTGCCCCCGGGGGACAGATACAGCAGGAATATCTTGTGTCCATCAGAAGCTCGTATCCTGTAGCGGGCTGGGACGGGCCCCTTTCTGGGAGGGGCCCGGCCTCGATTCCGCCATCGGATGTGGGCGACGCCCACAAAGCCACAGCAAGTTCATTCACAAACACAAGCCCCTGAGGTAACGGAGGCCTCTTCTAAAAGCACAAAATGGCAGTAAAGATCAGTCAGAAACGAGCTGTCAGAAGGCTAATCAGAAGGGACCGACTGCAAGTGTCAAAGCAAAGCAAAACGCATTAAAACTGTTTTGTTGGAAATTGCAGGCATTTGCAAATCAGCTGTGTGAGCTGTACGAGAGAGAAAATCGGGAAAAGTCCTTACATTTTGCTTTTGCATTTGTGCATGGCGAATAAAGTTTCAGTATGTGCAGTATGTGCACAGTTCGTACAACTAAGCTATTTCCTGGGGTTTTCTTCAAAGCACTTCTGTCCAGCAAACACCCAAATGGCTTTCGAGCTATAGTAAACGGTAACAGGAATAGGCGAATTACTGATAACCTTTTCAGAGCGGAGCAACAACACAAAGGGTGGCGTCTGACTGAAATGTCTACATGAGTGTGTGTGTGTGTGTGTGTGTGTGTGTGTGTGTGTGTGTGTGTGTGTCCGTGGCTCTCCGAGCAGTTGAGGGTGAAGTGAAGTGCGGTGAAGTGCACTGAAGAGGCCAGTATTAAAACAGCCTCCTCTGCAGCCTCATTCGCCCAGATGGTGGCAGCCGGGGGCTGGCGCAAAACACAAACACACCTAAACCTTCAGACAGAAATCGTATAAAAGGGCCCGCATGGGCTACTGTAGCGGAGTCTATAGCGGCCGAGGCCCTAAGTCGATTGTTAGAGCAGTTTTCCACCCGAGTCTGACATGGCAGGGGCCAAAAGTTGACCTTTAGAGCAGATTTCCACCGCGTTCCCCAGGGCTACAAAAGCAGAGACGTGGGCTAGCGGTAAGCCAAGTCCCCCAAAGTCACCGGGAGAAGACCAGCCAACGCCCCAAACATCTCACAACAGTCTGCGCACTCTGTAACACCGCGTATTGGGCTCAATTTGTAAAGTGCTCACATGGACTTATGTCTTCTGTGAAAACATCCAACAGCAGTCCACAGGGCTGAACTCCAAAAAGTATGAAATCAGACACATGATGAAAAAAAGTTTAGACAAAAAAATAAATAATTTAATCTCACTTGACACTTGAGAAATGGTGGTGGGGGAGTGAAAGAGAATTTGAGACGGATCCTACACTGGTCATCTTCTCCCCTCATCCCCTGGCCTCCAGCTCTGCTGATAACACTGTGTTTTTCAGAGAAGATAACACTGGGTGCGTGCGAACGGTAACGGGGGCTGAGGAGGGCGATACGTGGCACCCCTATTCTCCTCGGTAAAACGTCCGTCAAAAGTCAAAAGTGTAACGCGAGACCTCACCGGCAACAGTTATAACAAGCACAGCCGGTGTCATCAATCTTGTTAAAGCACGAGCGGGATTCACAGTGGCGACATCAGGGAAAACAAACAGAACGATCCGGAGCCCCTGGAGTGGAGTGGAGTGAGGGGGGGGGGGCACCTGCACCTCTCAAAAGCCATTCTCCTACCCAGCATTTGGGTGTGTGTGTGTGGGGGGGGGGGGGGCACGGGGGCGGATTTGCCTAGCCTCTCACATCCCTCCCGTATTCAAGCCGAGCAGTCTTCACTACAGACAGATAATGGCCCCACAACAATACATGAAAGACTACAGAGGGCACAGACAGAAATAGCCCCCAGCTGGAGCCTGTGTCTCAGGGCAGGCCTGACACATGTACAGGAAGAGGAGAAAGCCAAACGGCCTTCCCACAGTGGCGATGGGGTGTGTGTGTGTGTGTGTTGGGGGGGGGGGGGTTCCACTAATTCCACTGCTCTGGGGCGACCGCCTTTAATTTATGCAAAAAAATACATCTGGGGAGAGAATATATTCTTCATGACTGCCTTGGTGAATGGGAGAGTGGGGTCAGAATGTTAACATAGTTGGCACCAACGCCATCACCGAGGGAAAGGTGGATGAATAATTGTGCGCATCTGATTTGGATTTGACATTAAGGAGCTTGCTGTCAATGGCCCGTGATACTGTGAATAAAATGCTTTTCCGGCACAGAGAAGGGAGAGTGAGTACAGGCGTGTGTGCGTGTGTGTGTGTGTGTGTGTGTGTGTGTGAAAGAGATTGAGAGACAGAAAAAAATATACAGACAGAGTGATAGAGAGTGAGCGAGCAAGAGTGGGAGAGCAAAAGAGAGAGAGAGAGAGAGAGGGAAAGAAAGAGAGAGAGAGAGAGGGATGCATTCTGAGAGGCGGGGATGGTGTAAGTCCTTGAGAGGCTCAGTCAGAACATCCCTCTCCACAGGTAGGACCCCTCCACAGACCCTCAGCCCCAAGAGAGCGAGCAGGAAAGGGGGGAAAGACAGAGAGAAAGAGCACTACTCTCTCACACACTCTCTCACACACTCTCTCACACACTCTCTCACACACTCTCTCACACACTCTCACACACACTCTCACACACACTCTCACACACACTCTCACACACACCTCTCACACACTCTCTCACACTCTCACACACACTCTCACACACTCTCACACACTCTCTCACACTCTCTCACACACTCTCACACACACTCTCACACACTCTCACACACACTCTCACACACACTCACACACACTCACACACACTCACACAGAGAGAGCGCTTAAATCAGATCTGCATGGCAGGCACTGTCCCACTTTTCCTCCAACCTGTCCGCACTCGTCCTGGAGCTCGCTGACAGGCATTCCTGAGAGTCTCCAGCGGAGAGCGGGAGGAAGTCGCCAGGAGGTAAACACTCGCCGAGCGCCGTTGCCAGGGAAAAGAGGACACGGCGATACTGTGTGAACCCTCTCCCGTCGCCTGGTGTGATACTCGAGACCTTTCCTCACCGCAGCTCGATACACAGGCCATCTGCCCAGTGTCGGAAAGCCCAGGCTCCGCCGAATTCCCAAAAGGGAACGCTACTGATAGGCTGTTACAGAGGGGACGCTTTTCATTGGCTGTTGCACAGAGGGAATGCTTCAAACAGACCGTTACTTTTTCTTTCTTTTTTAAATAAATTTGGCACCCAATGTGGGACTGTACATATCCAATCCCTACCCTAATTTGGAATGTCCAATTATCTGCATCCGCACTGCGGATTCGGGACAGTGTAGCCATCCAGCGCTCTCCTCCAAAACACACGGTGTCACCAGCTGCTTCTTTTCACATCGCAGACTACAGCTAAGCTCTTACAGAGTGGAGTGGGAGGAAGACCTTTCATATGCAGATTTAGCATGCAGTCTATGGGCGCCCGATCGACCAGCGGGGGTCTCTAAGCAAGCAACGAAACGCAGATCCCCCTAAACAACTAAACCCTCCCATAACCTGGGCGATGAAATCGCCAATCGCACGTCCCCCCCTATGGAGCTACAGGCCACAGGATTCAATCCGAGACCGTGGGGCTCATCCAAGCACCACAGCATGGTTCCTTAACCGAATGAGTCATCCAGTAGCCAGAGGGAATGCTTTTGATAGGCTGTTAATTGACGTCTACTGCTCTGAGTAAGCATGACTCCGCCCCCACTGGCCAGAGAAGGATAACGAATGGAAACCATGAGGAATCTCTGTTTGTAGGTCTCCTGCTAATTCAAAGAGAGGGATGTGATTCAGCACCTATGAAGGTATGACTGGAGGACTGGGAGAGGAAATGGAAAATAAACCCTTAGTTTTAATCAGACCCAAAGGCTTGTGCATTTTTGTGTATGTGTACGTGTGCGTGTGCGTGTGCGTGTGAGGAATGGCTCTCCTTCAATGTGCGAAGCGGGGTGAGGTGAGAATGAGTTAACGCTTTTCCCGTGAAAGAAAGCCCTTCATATCATGCGGTGGTGGTGGTGGATAGAAAGAAGGGCAGCATATGTCGCTTCAGGGTTTAGCGTACGTTGCAGTGAGCCTCGCAGCTGGCGCAGTGATCGCTAACAGTGATCCGCGTCTGGGTTTAGCGTATGTAGCGGGCGAGGTTTAGCGTACGTTGCAGTGAGCCTCGCAGCTGGCGCAGTGATCGCTAACAGTGATCCGCGTCTGGGTTTAGCGTATGTAGCGGGCGAGGTTTAGCGTACGTTGCAGTGAGCCTCGCAGCTGGCGCAGTGATCGCTAACAGCGATCCGCGT
This sequence comes from Ilyophis sp. 1 JC-2022, assembly GCA_022702515.1. Classification (NCBI taxonomy): domain Eukaryota; kingdom Metazoa; phylum Chordata; class Actinopteri; order Anguilliformes; family Synaphobranchidae; genus Ilyophis; species Ilyophis sp. 1 JC-2022. The sequence continues at coordinate 67,701,034 of CM040401.1, read as the reverse complement.
CTGGGTTTAGCGTATGTAGCGGGCGAGGTTTAGCGTACGTTGCAGTGAGCCTCGCAGCTGGCGCAGTGATCGCTAACAGCGATCCGCGTCTGGGTTTAGCGTACGTAGCGGGCGAGGTTTAGCGTACGTTGCAGTGAGCCTCGCAGCTGGCGCAGTGATCGCTAACAGCGATCCGCGTCTGGGTTTAGCGTATGTAGCGGGCGAGGTTTAGCGTACGTTGCGGCGGGGATTCTGTGCCTGCGGTTCCTCGTGGCGGACAGGAAATGCCTCGTGCGCGAGGAGCAGGGTGACGGCAGGGTGAGTCTGTCACAGGCCTGGCGGCGAGGCCGCAGTGAGGGATGATGGGAAGGGAGAGAGTGAAGGAGATGAGAGGAGGGGCAACGGGATCAGACAGTCACAGCCCACAAAGCGATATTTACCAAGGACACACACCGCTCCCCCCGGCCCCCTGCTCCTCAATCTCCATCTCCCCCGCCAGCCGCCACCCCCCGAGTGCCAGGGCTGAGACCTGGGAGACAGCTCTAACTCCGGCCCCAGGCATATTGGCCAAGGTCACAAACACTGTGAATTCATCGCTGGGAAGAGAGGGGAGAGGGGCGGTACAGTAAATAACAACTATCTTAATTGGACTTTTTTTTTTTTTTGTTGCTTTTCTGGAATGTGGGAGGGGGCAGCGGGGTGGGAGGGGGGTGCGCATACAGAACGAGGGGGGCGCGCATAGAGAACGAGAGGGGCGCATACAGAACGAGGGGGCGCGTGGTTTTTTCCCAAGGTTTTCAACAGGAGGATTAAAAAGGGAACTCAATGGGGTCTCGGGGAGAGGGAGAGAGAGAGAGAGAGAGAGAGACAGAGAGAAAGAAAACAGCACCTGAATCTAGTTCCCTTGTCACCGGCCCAGAAGGCCACCTCTCATGCTGGATCAGAAGTGATCACGCCAGGCTGTTAGCGCCACGCCACGTCACTCCAACTCCCAACATGCCCCTTTTCCCAGCCCTTAAACTTGCATTGAGTGAGGGAAACAGACAATTCCACTGAAAAAGAGAGCATGCAGATATACAGCCTGGTCCGCAGTGTTACAGCCAGATGCCTTGGACAGACGGACAGACGGAAAGACAGACAGGAGGAGGCCGAGTGCTTGCATTCCAAACTGCCAAGACTCAGCATCGGGAAAAGCAGCTTGAAGCACCAGACAGGATTCCTCTCCTTTCAGGCCCCGTACAGTCGAAAGCAGGCGTGCCAAACAGCTCCAGCGTCCAGCTTCCCGTGGATCACAAGCTAAACATTATGCAGAAGTTTGTTCTTTTAACTGCTAACTACAAATATTTCACCGTGTTACTTTACAAACTCCACAATGAAAACAAACAAAAATAGCTAAAAATAATAGTAGGAGGCGAAACAGGGAATGCTGAATCGATTTAAATGAGGCACCTTTGCAGAAAAATGAAGAAAAAGTTAGCTTTTTTCCCTCAGAACATTTGATAGTTCTAATTACAAACCAGCCAACTCTTTCATATACCTTCTGTCTTTAATCCACATGCACGACTTCACTGAATTCTGAGAAATGTTTGGGAATACAATACAGTTAACTTGGCTAGCTGGGGAAAAAAAAATAGAAAAAGGTGAATTGGTTGAAGAAAACGTATGCGTGCACCCTGGGTGTAAGGCATATTCAGGAGCCTGCAATCATAAGACGCTTCGATCGGGAGGCCTGATCTAGGATCAGTCCGATCATTGTAGCCGATAATGTATAAGGTTGGGTTAGGGACAGGGACAGAAGAACCCTGGTCCTAGATCAGCGCTCCTATTCTGAGAGTCCTTAAGAATAGGGACCCAGGTCTCTGCACTGTGAACAGTCCACCAGGTCGGGGGGATCCGAGTATCACAGCCTCGCCCAGGACTGTCAGCACTGGGCCCGCTCCAATCACACCTCCACCCTGTCCTCCCTCCGTCTCCCCCACCGTGACCCCCTCCCTCACCCATATCTCCACCCCCACCCCCACCCCCCCCCCCGCAAGCTAAAACGGCTGCCAGAGCCGCCTGGATTCCATCACTCCCTAAATCTCCACGGAAACCTCGCTGGACATATAGACGGTGGCGTCTGCTCATTCTCCAGTCCCGGAGAGCTTTCTGGCCTCCCTCCAGATAAACTTTTGAAGTAACTGAACTTAAATTAATAATTCCATTTTGAACTCTCGGAAGAAAAAAAGAACGCGTACGAGCCTATATAAAATGTGAACCGAAAGACGCCCCCAAATAAATATTTGCAGGAAACTGACACTGCTGAACTCTCTCACATACATCAGCCCACAAGCAATTGGTGTGTGCTGTTTTAATTGTAATTTTTTTTTTAAAACTGCAAAATCAAATCAGCCAAACCTGGCCTGCTGTCAAAGTGGGTACGCCCACGGCCATTTTGGTTCCTGACAGAGGTGAGCTCAAAGCGGGTACGCCCACGGTCGGTTTGGTTCCTGACAGAGGTGAGCACTCATCAGCAAGTTTTACCTCAGCCTGGCGGCAAGCGCAGTGATCGCTAACAGTGTTGAGTGACAGAGGTGCGCCTAAACGAACATCGCGACTGGAGTCACGGGCACTCACACTACAAAACCAAATCTTAGCAAGCATTTTAATATTATATTTAGACGTTAGAATCTTATTTATGTTACTTTCATTTCAAGATTTTCCAGTGGGGTGAGATAATTTCACATCGCAAAAAGTTACTTAAAATAAGCTAATATTTTCCACTTTAGAAAAATAAAATACGATTTTAACTTTTATTACAAGACTAAAACAATTAACAGATATTTTTTGCAGTGCAGAAACTTGGTGTGCTACTGGGACGCATATCGCAGTAACTTCTGAAAGAGCAAGGAACCAGGGTGTGAAATTAACACCAGCCAACAGCTAAATTTTGATTGTAGTTGGTAAGGTTTGCTACTCTAAGTAGCCAATTTGGCAGGTAACCAACCAGGTTGTGTTATATTGTAAAAGGTAATGTGGCAGGTAAAATGTTGGAAAAGTAAATTTCATCCCCAGCCAGAAACCATCTGAAAATAACACCCAGTCGATGGCTCAGTACAAAAACACTCAGGTATCAGTTCAAGTTGAACTGGCAGATTCGGACACACCCAAGATGGCTGCCTCACACTGACATACCGCCCCTACAATGCAACAGCCACTGCTGTGTCATTTTAAGAACGTTCTAAACAAGTTATCCCCAAAATAAGCACTGAAAACACTTTTGTTGAAAGGTCGGGTACATTTAAAAAGTTGTCCAAATGTTTACTTGGCTTTGTTTCGGCAACACTTGGATCTTTGTGCCACTTTTGAGTGTTGCGGCTTTCGAGGTTTACAAAACAAATTGAGACGTGTGTCAAGAACAGACGACTCTGAGTGCACGGCACTCTGGCAGTCTCAAACGAGCGTCCGAGCCCTCGGATAAAACGCTTACATAAACAGCCCCCGTGTTTTGTGTACACACGGACGACAACGTTCGGAGACCTGAGTGGAGAATTTGGCAGGGAACGTGCCGCGGTCGATGGAACCGCGGCTAACGCTTTTTCCGTGCCAGCAAAATACCAGCAAGAGCACACGGGCCAAAACGGGCTTTTCAGCTGAACCACATCACCGCTGAGAGCCATCTTGCCAGCCTATCTGCAGTTTCACCACCGACCATACACCTCCGCATGTGCTGACGGACAGTCTGTGAACGTTATAAGCACATTAGAACATGCATCCTGACCAGTACTGGCTATTCAGTCCCATCTGGCCAGTCTAGAGTGCTTCCAGCACTGTTAAAATCCTGGCTTCGAACACTCATAAGGGTCTCCATTCCCGCTGCCATCTGTCCGAGCAAACAGAGAAGATACTGAATGACCAGGCTTGATAAGCACACAAGCGATCGACTGCAGTTAGACGGATCAGCAGTGGTGATTTACAGAGTTGAAAAATCCAGGAGTCCTGCCATGTTTTTCTTCCACCCACGATCTCAGCCAGCTGATTTCACGAATTAGCTCTACCTCCTGGCTGAAGAATTGTGCTCATTAGCAAACCCAGGTGATTGGAACAAAATACTGGGAAGGACTTTTACTTTCTGAACCTGGATTTTACACCTCTGGTGATTTACAGTGTCAAAAAAAGAGGCCAGGATTAATATCTTTGTATTAACTCACCAAAGAACTTCATCCTGGAGACAGAACTTTCATTTTATAAGTTAAGGGCAAAATATTGTACTTGTGTTGGGAGCCAACCTGTGGCCACTCCAAGAATTCAATTACTTCTCGTACTGATCCCAGATCCCAGATCCCAGCCCCAGATCCCAGCCCCAGATCCCAGCCTCGACTCACAGCACGCCTGAGTGTTTGAGGCCTGTCTGCCGTTTTCTGCCTCTTCATAAACTGAAGTCTTGCAGATCCTCACCATAGCTGCAGGACAAAACAAATGTGTACTGAGAAATAAATTACAAGATGCAACTTACGTACTGCACATCGGTAACAGAGAATCGGCTTGGACATCCCCTTCAGTAACAGACTGTAACTCACAGACAGCACACCAGCAACAGAGAATCGGCTTGCACATCCCCTTCAGTAACAGACTGTAACTCACGGACAGCACACCAGCAACAGAGAATCGGCTTGCACATCCCCTTCAGTAACAGACTGTAACTCACGGACAGCACACCAGCAACAGAGAATCGGCTTGCACATCCCCTTCAGTAACAGACTGTAACTCACGGACAGCACACCAGCAACAGAGAATCGGCTTGCACATCCCCTTCAGTAACAGACTGTAACTCACGGACAGCACACCAGCAACAGAGAATCGGCTTGCACATGCCCTTCAGTAACAGACTAACTCACGGACAGCACACCAGCAACAGAGAATCGGCTTGCACATCCCCTTCAGTAACAGACTAACTCACGGACAGCACACCAGCAACAGAGAATCGGTTTGCACATCCCCTCCAGCAACAGACTGCACTAAATCTGGCCCACTTACATAAAAACAAGAAGGGAAGAGACACAGCTCACATCAGCTGTGACTATTCTACCACGCTGTCCTGTTCACCCTCTGGCGAACTCTAGTGGCGACACATTGTTACTGCAAGAGCAGCTTGGTGAGTCAGTGAAGGGACACTGCAGTGGGTTTTTAGGTTTGCCTCCTCCAGACACAGCCTAATATAAAAAGCAATTACTTATACATGGAAAGGAACGGAGAACACTAAATCTTTCTTTCGTTGAAATTCTCCAGAACACTCTTTCCATCTCTCACTCTATCTCTCCCTCCCTCTCTCGCTCTCCCTCTCCCTCTCGTGGGAGCAGCAGAGTTCAGAGTTGACAAGTTTAGCCCCAAATCTTGCCTTAAGGTGGAGCTTTTCTCTCTGATTAATAGTGTGCCTAAATGAAGACAGACACTGGGGAGGAGGAAAAAATGTCTCATCAGCGTTCGCTCTGAAAAACAGGAAAAATGGTTGTTTGGGCGGGAAATAAAGCAATAAATAAACCCCTCTCACAGCTTCCCGGGGCATTGTGTTCCTCTGCGATCTTTTTACTTTCTCAACTCTAATCAAGTGCCCGAATAGTCAGAGTCTCACAAGCCAAAACATCATGACGCCAATTTCAGTTTCCTCTCTTTTTTCTGGAACTTACCATAGCTGCGTACTTTCATTATAGCAGCACAATATCCTTTCTGATTTTTGTTTTTGCATTTTTTTTTTCTTTTGTGGTGAAAATTTAATTTCCACATTTGAGACGAGTGAAAGAACTCAGGGTTCCTTGATGCTGTAACAGTTATATCTTTCAATTAAAAATAAAATAACATATTTTAGGAAATACACGTCTTTTTTATTCCTAAAAGACACAAGCGGCCCATGATATTGGACTCCTTTTATTTGGAACAGATCTACAATGTCATACTATCTCCTCCATTCCATAGCCCAACATCTGTTTCCACTGCTCCCAAACTGTTTGTTTGTTTTAACAATGTCGCCCTGCTGTTTTACAATTATAGTGTGTCCCCCCCCCCCTTTTCCAAGACATTATCCAACGTTGGGCTTTAAAGGTTAGGATGTGATTTAGGACCGAATGCAGACTTGTTGAAATGAACTGTACACAACCAGAGCGGGGCGACGTGCGAGAACGGAGCGCGGGTTCCGTCACTTCCCAACCTCTGCGGTTGTGCGCATATACAAAGCCACTGCTGCAGTTTACACATCTCTCACAACACATTTCAAAACAGCTCCGTGATAGATCTGCAAAGTAAAACAGTCCTTATTAAAAGCGGTCGGGCACAGCGGCTGGCTTCTGTTCTACCTGGGCACTAAAAGACACAAACGCCACCACAGCTAGCGTCTCAACCTGAAGGAGAGACAGATTTGGCCGGCAGAGCCAAAGCAGACGCCAGAGTAAGGCTCACAGTGACATCATCACAGGCTGTTGCTAAGATACAGCACACTCCACTGCATCTGTATTTCACACTGGAAGAGATTCCACAACGGCTCTAATTAAAAATGTCGCCACTGGAACATTACCTGCTGACTTTAACATCACAAATATGAGCAAATATATTTTTCTTGAGAGTAACAGAAGGAAGTGATGAAGACTGGAATGCAATAACTAAATTGTCAGTTCAATTTGAGCCAGCCGTTTGCCTATCTGAACTTGCACGGCAAACGGAGGCAGGCAACTGCAGCTGACGCTGTTACTCTTGTCATATCCATAATTAGGTTCATGTAAATTGACTTTATTTAGTAACAGCGCACACTTTCAAATCTTTCTGCAAGAAAGGCAGTCTAATAGTCATTCTGAAAGCCTTGCACAAGGATAATAATTCAGTAAGAATAAAATAATTCTGCAAAAAAGAAAAAGAAATGCATACACAGAAGAGTTACTGTCTGAAAACGGTACAGTCAGTGAATGGAGCGTACCCTGGCGGTTTCCTGGCGCTCGGGCTAGTGGGTTAAATGCTGCAGTTTTTAACGTATTTAGTATTTTAAAAGTCAGACTAAATTTTTTAAAACTTTGGCAGTCATCAACTGACTAGAGTGAGTCTATGATTGCTGTTCATTTGATTGCCACCATATGATATACAATTACACAAAAAAACAACTTTCCCGAAGAGGATAAAGGGGCGTTTCTTTATCGTCCCATCTGCTGATACCAGAAAATGTGCAGACTTTAACATGCAAGGACAAGGACAAGGACAAGGAGAGGCGCTTCTTTTTGGAGAGTGCGCAAGGACATCTGCAACGTGCTCCTGCTAAAACGGGGGTGAAAACGATGGTGTCCCACCATGCCCCATTTCTTTAATGTCACAGGGATTTCTTATAATACTTTGGATTTAAACATTTCCTTACTATATAAAAAAGCCATTCCGTGAAACTATCGATCACGTGTCATTTGTGACAGATGTCGTAGTGCGGTTTGATAGTGAACCGGAGCACTCTCGTCACGTTCTCATTAGTAAGACTATGGGAAGAGATGGATGCTTCTCAGGGACAAATCAAGCACAGACAAGTAGAGGCCATACAGAAGAAACAGAGAATAAACGCTTCACACAAAGATCAAACGTTGCAATCTAAATGCTTCAGTTTTCACATTGACCACTCCCTCACAAACCGCCACTCCCCTGATCCCCAAGCCCCCCGTGGTGAACCAACAGGGCCCACAATCTGTGATATAGAACTCGAGTCAAGGGGAGAAGAGTTTACCTGTCGGAACCAGGCGACCATAAACACAGCAGGTTTCCAAAACTATCTAAAGCGGTTAGGTTCTGCGTCTCTCCTCGAGGGGGGTGGGGGGGGCCTCTCTTTCCAACAGGAAGCTTTTATGAACACACATGACCAATTATCCAACTTGAACCCACCCGATTCAGCCTCCTCTCAAAGCTGCTGGGTTCTGTACATTATCACTCAGTCTCACACCTGCACAATTGCCCAATACCACTTCTCCAACCAACAGTGCCCAGGTATTCATCAACTATCTATAACACAGGAAATTAACATGCCCAAAAAAGGCAGGGGGCCCCTATTAATAAAGCACCACACTCAGTGTAGGAGTGCTGGTCTGGGATCAGTTTTACCATGTAGAGATCCCAAACTCATCCATTATAAGCTCAAAGTCGAAATCATCCAGACTAATCTAAAAACAGAAAATACTATGAATGACTAAATATCTTTAAAATAACCTACAATTTAACAGAGAATGATATTTCTTAACTCAACTTACCATGTTACACTATCCAATTATGCAGTACTCACACTTCTAATAGAGTAGCAGAGGTGGTGGTAATTAGGTGGGGAGGGGTGAGAAGATTTTAGTATTGCTCCATCAGGGGGTTATAATCACCCCACTCTCCCGTACTGACTTGAATAACAAATTATGCGGGCAAGACAAACAAAGCGTGGCTTCTAATCGGAAAACTTTTGTCATGATATCGAGCAGCAGAGAAGCTACGTCTGGGCTGAAGATCAACACAATTACAGCATAAACACGCTAATCTGCCTGACAGAGTTGATAAAATGAACGGCCAGTTTCCACTACTGCAGTAACAGCTATTATTTGCTCTTTTGAAGACCAAGATAAGCACTTGCAGTCCTGCCATAACACAAACTAAACCAAATTGCACAGGGAGAAGATGACACTATACACACACACACACATGCGCGCGCACGCACACACGTACACATACGCACACGTACCGCACATGCACACACACACACACACACACACACGTGTACAAGTGCATAAATACTCAAAACACATGGGGAAAATTGGTTTGGGTAGCTGTTCTAATTCAGGACAAATACAGCCTAAAATTTTCAGAAAGCCAAAAGTGGCCAATGGCTGATCCTTTAATAGCAATAATATCGACAGCTGTAGCCTGAGCCCAGACGAACAGTCAAGCCACCCCAAAATTAAACCGTTAGCTCCTCTTTTAACCCACCCAAGGTCGCCGCTGAGGCGAGCCACTCCACTCCACAGAATCTCAGCACTGTGTGCGAGAGAGACCACACTGCTCCGCATTCAGACGCACAAACATATAATGACTGCCTGCATTCTGCTGCACCCTAAATCAGGCCTACAAACACAAACAGCCTCGGGACGACACTAAATAAAAACCAGTTCTATTCCTCTATTCTAGCGAAGCTTCTGCCGCTTTTGCTAAACTAAATCGCCTCTTCTAGGCCAGTCCACAGTTTTTTTAAATAGCTTTTTTAAAAAAATAAAAAATACACCAAAGAAAATCAGTGAGGGAAATGTTTTCAGTAATCACCCCACTGCTCCCTGGGTAAAAAAAAGCCCTCTGTAAGTAGATGGCGACTAAATATAATCGCTAATGCCTATGCTACATCGGAAGAAAGAAAAGAGCTATTACGTGTGTATATATCAATGCACGTACTCACATTTAAATTGCCTCGCTTAGCATACCTCTCCCAAAAGGCACATGTGTTTATCATTAGCCTGAGTACCCTAATCGGCCAAACATTATTCCAGCACACTTAATGGTGGGGCACTGTTTTGCTCAGGCCTGCATGATAAATACCAGCGCATTAATGATTCCTAAATGCCACCATAAAATCCTAAAATGTCTGGAGCCAAATGCTTTCAAAAACGTGTCCTTTCAGGGGAATAGCGGCCCGACAAAGTCACTCCCATAATGCCCCGGGGCCGGCATTACCAAAACCCTTTAATCGACATTCACAAGTGTGTGCGTCTGACACAACAGTCCAAAAAAAAAAGTGCTTGCAGAACTCTTTTCATCTATTTATCTAGCAGGTGTATGGCTGTGCTCTTAATTAAGGAGGCACACTTTAGAACTTTTTCGCTCCTGACATCACACACCCATGTGTTCGGTGTAAATCAACACTGTTAGAGTCGTTTAAACTCCAGCAGAGTACATAATGTTACATTTCATTTCGTGCATTTATCAGACGCTCTTATCCAGAGCGACTATGCAAAAATGCAAAAAAGCTGCATCTATTTATGCAGCTGGATAATATGACTCAAATTAACACTGTTGGAGTTGATTTAACACTATTGGAGTAGTTTTAACACAGGGCAGTACAGCAGCATCTGTAGCACGTATTTCTTTGGAACATGTGGAATGCTTAATATTTGCCCGGTAGGAACGGCCGACGGTCGGAAGGTTGGGGAATGCACGTCTGTCCCCTCCTGATTTATAGATGGCTAGAACAGGTACTGGGGCAGATGAACGCTCTTGTTTAATCTGCTCCTCGGCGGCTTCGCGTCTTTGCATTTGCGAAACATCTTTGAGACTTTGTCCGTCGCTTCTCCAGCCTTCTTCTCGTATTTCAAACGCAGCCCATGAGTAGAAAGTCCCTGAACACATATCATCACAAAAAAAGCCCCAGAGACATCAAGACGCCGCGTGAGTCTGTGCGTCTTGTCCTTCTGTGAGTCTGTGCAGTGCTGCTTGGGAGTGACACTCAATACAACAGCATCAAGGTGATGCGCCAAAAAGGCTGATTTACAAAGAGGAAATAAGCTCCAGAAACAAAGTAATTCACCCATTCAAACCTAGTGCTTCTCTGCCAAACTTTAATGACAGTTAATAGAGTTAGAATTAAAGTACTTTTTAACTACAGCAGCTACAACATTATGATTTAAATGAAAGCACTGTAATATTTGCAAACATAAATGTCTGCTATATCACTTGGGAATTCATTTATAAAACCAGAGTTTTCTATTTACTAAAAAGGCAGGTTAAAAAAAGTTTTTAAAAAGACAAAATAAATGAAGAACAGGTGGCCTACACTATAATCTCTGGCCATTTTACATTCACATTTCAGGCATTTAGTTTAGAGAGACTTACTTAAAAAATAAAAAATAAAAAAATAAAAAAATAAAAAATATTATTTTTTGTTTTTTTACATAAAATCAATTTACACAGCTGGACATGAAGCAACTGTAGTTAAGGACCTTGCTCAAGACTCAAAGGCATTGCCTCACTAGATGAGAACCTACAACCATGGAGTGGTTAGCCTAGTTCCCTAACCATTATTCTACACTAATGTCCGCAACATGCAATATCTGCGATGTTGGAACGTATGCACAAAGACAGTAACCGTACGCATCTCTGTACTGAAAATGTGTTCAGAATACAATGCGTCATTTTGTGGACCTTTAGGATGGTTACGTGAAACCCACGCGTGACAAATGAGCTTACATACCGGAGCTTACATACGAGCTTACATACTTCCTCCAAATGAATGGGAAAACAGATTAAACAGGCTTCTGTCTGAAAGTGATCTTTGGCCAATTCTAATTAACAGCAGATTCTTTCTCCCTTTGGGGGGGGGGGACTTAGCGGACTCAAAAGTTGCATCTTCTGCATGCTTTAAAAATAACTTGTTTAAAAAAAACTTCTGGCAACCTGTTATTTGTTTGAACTGTCACTAATTTGGGCTGCCCTAACCTCTTTTTGAATAGGGGCTACAGTTATCTCAGGCAAATGGACCAACAGGCAAATAGCCTACTTACTAATTAAGAAACTTGGTGGCAGCATGACTGCCTTTGCCTGAAGACAATTACAATCACAAACAAATTATAGGCAGCAAAGTTCGTTTATACCAGGAAGCAAATGTACATATGCATGTTGCAAAATGTCAGACCAGTATAACAGCAAAAATATTATGTTATGCTTCAGATAGCACAGTTAGTTAAAGGAAAGACAGTATAACTGACTTAAGAAACTTACTAGTTAACTTAAAAAATAATAATAATTACACTGCAGGCAATGAGTACAATTCAAAATTACCTGTAGATTTGATACAGTAATTTCGCTTTGTAAAGATTGTCTGAAAATATCTGGATAGCTTGGAAAACTGTGCAATACACAGTGTGGTTCGAAGAATTCGGCACTTAAGGATTAGGCTCCATATGTTGGTCCAAAATAGGCTAAACTACAGTCGAATCCAATTTACTGCCATACCACATAACCAAGAACCACTTTAGAAATCATTCTGCAATGAATGATTAACTTTATTGGTCAATGTTATCAAAGGAAGGGCCTGTTCGAAAGAAAAAGAAAATAGGCTGTGAATACGCATGCTCGTATGTGGCACGCCGCAGTGTTTGGTGTGCGTTTGTTCTGTCGATTTCTGTACAAAACTGAAGACTAACATTTACTGGACCGTCACCCTCACCGTTTTCCCCCATCAAACTAGTACCTGCAACTCCAAATGAAAGTGCCTCGGCCCTCGTCTCTATGAGGACAGGAGGCAACGATCTCTCGAAGATAACTTAAAAGGTGGCTTATGAACTGTGCGCACATGGCTTGCTATGGCTCAGAATGTCTGGACTTCACATAAAGTTTGGTCTTGTGTTCTTTTTTTGTTTGTTTACCTTTAAATGGCTATTCATTCGACGTTAAGCCTGACCTTTAACAACCTTTTCAATCGGTTTATAAGTTACGCGTTAAAACAGAGTCTCTGAAAACGGAAGGCAACGGACTTCAAAGGCTGAACAGACACAAACATATACTCGTCTTTCTTTAAAATGTGCACATGATTTATTGGAGAAAGATGAGCATCGCTTTTTATCCCAAGATCTGAGAACAAAACGGGATCAGAGGCGATAACCGAGAACGGTGAACTGCATGGTTCGTCTGCAGTGTTGGTGCAACACATCATTGACTCTGACAAAAGCTGCTCACGCGCCATGGTCGTCTTTTCAGCTTCTTTTCAAGGCAAACAATAACTGCAAGATGATTGTATGGAGTTTAACTAGCGACTAGGACTTCATAAATGTATCATTCCTGCTTCCTATATAAATTCCAAGAACTATAATAACAACAACAACAATAATAATAATAATATTTTATTCTTTATTATTCCATATAGGGAAATTGTATGTGCGGACAGGCCCACATATAGGCTACAAACACAAAACCTAATCGGAAAAGGGCACAAGAAGAACTGTAACGTAATTAATGTAATAATAAATGGTCTTAAAATATATGCATTTCACAATTTAACCCTTTTAAACAGCAGTTGTAATTCGAAAACAAAGAATAATTGTGGGCCTTAACGATAAAACCAGGGAAGTGACGTAGTAGGCTACACACCACTAAAGCGCAATCTCTCATCTGTTGACATATCAGATTGATGAGATAAGACATTATTTTGTATATCTGTAACTCAACATTTAGATACATGAATCCACTCATTGTAACACTGCCGCGACAACAAACAATGGCTATTTACAAATAGTGGCTAACCAACTAAAGAAGAGTAGCCTCGCCTACTTCGTTGTGTAAATTGCATCCACCAAGATCAATAAAACAAGTGAAACCAAGTTACTGTCAGATGTTGATTGTGGAAACTTGTTGAACGGGTTTTACTGTTGCAGTTCATACCATCTGTAAATAAGTCCACTGTTGTTTTACTGATAAAATAAAAATGGAAAAACGTAATAATATTAATGTACCGCTTACTTGATTAGCGGTACATGCAACAAAACTAATTTCACACCTGTCAGAAATTTCATCTGTACAAAACGCATGAAAACACATTTCAAACGACAAGCCGCGACCCCCCCTCCTTAGGCAACAACTGAAATAAAGGCTGAAATAACATTTTGGTCGCGATTCATCGGTGTGATATTATTACTATTATTATTCTTATTATTATTGTTGTTGTTGTTGTTGTTAGCTACAATACTAAATAGTTAATCATACAGTTAATAGCTCATAAATCGCAAATCCCAATTTAATTCCAATTTGCATTCCAGTAGCCTACGGCAAGGCTGTAATTAAAAATCAACATGTGCACCAATCAAAAGGACCAAAGTTCCCGTTATTCCAACTGCTCGTAAAACGTCCTGGCCTGACAAACACTGTAAAATGACTGTCAAATTCAATTAAAAGGGAACACAGACGCGTGCAGCCAACGCTTTGTTTTGAAACGGAATGGAAGAGACGGCTCCAATTTAATGGTTACGTGGAGAGCGAACGACGATCCAAATGATGTTCATCCGCATATACTAACATTTACACGGGGTATATCTCCAATCTATATCAATATTGAGATGGCGTAAAGTATTTGGCCAATTCTTAATGTGAAGCTGTGAAAGGCGACATATTAGCAAGTTATGCCCTTGTGCGCCCCCCTTCTCCAAGAAAAAAACGCAGAATTTGAACCTCGTGTTAAGGTGTTTAGTTTCTACCAGGTTGGCTGTAACGGAAAATAAGTGCTAAAGTAAAAATACGTAGCAATGTGCACACGCATAGCTGTTTCAAATTAGCCTCCCCGTTTCCAAAACAACAAGCTAGCCCATTCCGCTAAGGTCGACCATACTAGCTCTCTGTCGACACTCCGGATCACGGTTCCCTTTCACTTTTTCAGTTCTTACCTCTCTCACAGGACGGCTGGAGCTGCGGACAGCCGGGCGAACTGGAGAAAAAACGCATTCTTGTGGTGGAAAATCCGAACGGGTCCCTCCATTACATACGGGAGTAAAGTGCAAGAAAAAAATGATAGAACTCGTTTTCAGCTCGCTGAGCGGTTCACAACTATGCAGCGAGTGAGAAGGCAGCGGTACAATAATTTCTAACTTTCAGTGCATGTAGTTAAGTCACACCGACCTCTGCCTGAGAAGTCTCTCTCTCTCTCTCTGTCCTTCTTCTCACACACACATATACTTGAAGTATCAAATTGCTCAGCAAATCAAGAGAGCAGCGCGCAGCCCAGTCGTCAAACTAGGAATGTCCATGCCCTATAGTTCAATACGTAAAGAGCGTAAAGGGGAGAGAGGGGGGAGTAGGAGGAGGGATAGCCCTAACGCCGGTGTGTTAACAAGCCGTACCAACAAAGACCGAAAAACGCAAAGCTCGCACGTCACCCCTCCCATCTCATTGCAAAAGAAAAGATCTTAGCAAACGTGTTCAACATTGTAAACGCGATGACTTTGGCCCCCCTTCTCATCCCCCAAGCAGTCCCCATTCTCTTCCTCTGTAATCTTTCTCCCATATGAACTGCGTATGCGAAGTCGGATAGATAATAATGACTTTAGCACAGAAAGTTTTGTGATACTTTACAATTGCCCTATACATTCACCGGTCACTCAAAACTTAATTTAACTTTTCTATTTATGTTGTTTTTGTTGGTTTGTTTGTTTTACTTACTGGACAAATACATTTTCTTTATTTAAAAACTACTGTTTAAGGTCCTATTGTTAGTCTTTCTGTCTCATCATCCTCAACTTCACCATAAAAGACGTGATTGAGTGCACCTCCACTCTCAGAAAAAAAGATACGAAAAGTACCTAAAAATGTACAAACGCTTGCCATTGGGATGGTATCCTATAGGTACATAAAATTGTACCCCTAGCCAACAATACATAATTCATTTGTATTATTTATTTTTTTTGCTTGAAAAGGTACCCAAATAGAACATCATTACTTTCAGGGTACATTTGTTCCTCAAAGAAGAAACATGTACCTCCACTGTACCTTTATTTCTGAGAGTGTGACTGGAAACTAACATTGTAATTTCTGCCAAGTTTAGAAGAAAAAAACTTACCATTCAACTCCTGTGTGCCCTCTGCTAAGACAAAATAAAGGTCTGCCGGGTTGTTTGAGCAGAAATGAATAACAGCACAGTTTTTAGGGTTTAAGTTCAGCTTGAAATGAGGCAACATTTCAGGGACGTGTTCAAGCAACTAATATTCATGGTTGTTTTGGCTTGAGAGTAAACTGCTGGTCTGCACTCATGAATAGAGAGTGTTTTTTGGGGGTGCTGGTCTGAAATCAGTGCAGACTAATCATTTCCTCCAGTCTCATTGGCACGCGGCCCTCGCCGTCCTGCGGCAGGTGCTGTTTGCCACACCTGATGCATGTGTCAACGGTGTGATTTAAAGCCTCTCTCATTGGACGAGGGAAACTCTGCAGTTGGAATCGAGTCGAGATGCCAGGAGGAGCTCTGGAGGGTGGGGTGGGGGGGGGTGGTGTTGGCATTGGTGCCTCCATCAGTAATGATGCCCCCCCCCTCTCCTCGGCCCTTAGTCATTACAGGCTTTGGGATGCCAAGTAACTCCAGGGCTGCTACAGAGAGGGCCTTTGTGACCAGGGAGGGCCCGGCGAGCTTCCCCCTCTCCGGGGCTTTCATTGGCCGCAATGTGCGCCCCGTTCCCCGGATTTTGGAAACAACACACAAGGGTGTGCGGCTGAGAAAGTCCCGCCTCTGCGCTCTCGCAGGGCCGCCGGTCCAAGTGGCACGAGCGCTGCGGAGGGTGGTCCTCTGGCCCGGAGCAGCGGCTCGCCCTCGGACAGAACAAACCCGATTGAGCTCTCTTACGTCTCTCACAAAACTGGCCAAGTCACAACTGGAGAATATTTGCACAGGATGTAATACAACCAGGGGCAAGCACTGGGCTTCTCAACGAAACCGGCGGCAATGGCGAATGCGTTATTTTCCGTCTTGGTGCTCTGCGGTTTATCCTTGCCCCTTTGGATGACAAACACAGGCAAACACGTGTGTGTTTCTCCCTGACTGCGGTTGGTGAAAGAACCTGAGTTGGCAGGGAGGTCATGCAAAAAGAAGTTGTGTGATCCTTCTGAGATCAGCGGCACAGCCACGCCCAAATCGCCCTTCTTCTAATCCAGAGCAAAGCACCCAGCATTGCCCAGCTCCGGTCCGCGTTGGCAGCGGACGGCTCCGTGTAAGCGCGCGCGGCCGATCCTGCGCAGGAGTGCGTGTGTATGTGCGCAGAGCGAGGAGTTGATGTTAAAAACAGCAGCTCTAGTTCCACAGGCTTCACAGATATGCAGGTTTCGATGCGGGCCGCTCTGTTTCAGCTCACTCCCCCAAGGCCCGAAAGCCCTGACCATGCCGGGAATTATCAAAGCCTTTCTGCTCTCCTTCTCAACCTTTTTTTCTCTCTCACAGTTCCCCCCTTTCCTTCCCTTTTCTCACCTCCTCCTCCCACCTCCCCTTCTTCCAAACCCACCTGCCCAGATTGTATTTGATTGTATTTTATTTTTCATTTTAAGGGGATTTAAATGAATAGGTGGCCACAGCGGAGGAGATCTTCGCGGGCGCTACGATAACGCGTTCTGGCCGTCTCCCCGGGCCACGCCCAAGCACGGAGCGCCGTGCAGGAGGAGCGCTCCTCGGGCCCGTTTAGGAGGTCTTGTTTTCAGGCCCCTTCTCTACCTGCCTCCTTCCAGGAGGAGTCACCGCCAGCACCCCCTTTTCCTGGCTGCAGATTTGACGGAGGGGGGAGCGAGCCCAGTGCGTTGAGCTTGGAGGGAGTGAGGGAGGGAGTGAGAGGGGGCAGGGGTGGTGATTGGACACAGTCACACTGTGAAAGGCCAGAGAGGAGCGGTCCGCAGGGAGCAGAGTCCACACAAAGGACGGGGGCCGGGAGAGCGGGGCGGGGCGGGGTGGGGCGGGAGAGGGGTGGGGGGGGGTCGGTGGGAAACTGGAGCCGAGGAGCGCAGTTGCTCGCGGGGCCTCTGACAGAGAGCGCCACCTCCGGACCCCTGGAGTCCGCTCTTCTGTGCCGCCGCACCAAAACAACCCCCCCCCCTCACCCTCCACCCCCAAAAAGAATGCCAGAGTCCCTGCCTCGGGGTTCAGAGGAACACCAGGGGTGTGGATATCTGTCCGTGTAATGCAAACTGCACTTACAAAGGGCACACTAAAGGTGGAGGGTAAAGAAAACTAAAAAGGTAAAATTTCCTGCGCAAGATTCGGCAACAAAACAGGCCAGTGAAAAAGCAATGGAGACATTAGTGACCATGTGGGCCAGCATAGCGGCCGGTGGGGGAGTGAATGTACAGGGGGAGAGTGGATGGTCCCTTGGGTGAGGACAGTATATCTCACTGCGGAGACGGGAGACGGGATTGGGAATGGGGCGGGGCATCTGCTTTGTGCATTACTGTAGCGGGACGGCCTTCTCCTTCTCCTGCCCGGAGCCTCCCTGGGAATTCCATCAGTTCGCAACATCTCACTTATTCACACGTCTCCCGGGCACGGCGCGCGGGACGGTCTGAGCGTGCCCGGGGAGGCGGTCCCTGACAGCGCTGCCCTGACCCCCCTCTCCCCTCCCTGGAGGGGCCTTCAAACGCTTCCCCCGTCCGCGCGCCACCGCCCGCCCCCCTTCCCCCTTTCCTCTCGGTCCAAATCAAACAGCCCTCCCTCCGCGCCCTTCGCTGCCTTCGCTGAAGGGAAAGGAGCGCACGCTTAATTTCGGCTGCTTTCTCAGCCCCTCCATCTGTTAGAGATCTGCCTCCCCTCATCCCCGTGTCCTAACTCATGCACTTACACTGTTCACATTCAGGCAGACATGGAATGCTGTGATATATAACCTGGGAGAGGCAGAGCAGATTCCAAAGACTTTACACACAAACGCACTCGCACACACACACACAAACGCACACACACAAATGTTCATACACAGACACACTCACATGCAAACATGCGCACACACAAAACTGATATTCACACAGTTGCACAAATGCATATCCACAAATACACATGGACCCAATTATTATTATTATTAGTCAGCACACACTCTTATCCAACTAACATGGCATGAGCAACAACAGCAATATACTGTAGGTACAGAGTCAGAGTAGCCACAATTGCCATGAATGTGTGCATGCAATACGTATCAACACAATAACACATGCACACAAAGCCTGCTTACACTGCTACTGAATTCATAATGACAGCACTCTGCTCCCATCTGTCAGCTAAATTGTGCAGTGAGCACAGAATCTAAATCTATCAACAGCATCACCACTGCAACATGGAATAAGCAGGAATCCCACATTTGCAAATGACCTGTTACATGAAATCTTTACACGCATAATATAACCACTGCTTCTGGATCTAAAATATATCCAGATGAGTACTATAGCTGTGCTGGACAGAACAACATTCTACCTCTTAGTTGAGTGTCAGGGTCGAGGTCATACAAGAAGGGCCTTTTAAAATATATATAGTTGAGAGGTATTTACACCAAAAATCTTACACTTGATATGTTGCACTATTCTTTTACCATATTAATAAATGTGAAAATAACAATCTGTCTGTCTGTCTATCTATCTATCTATCTGTCATTCTAAGTAAAGATTTTGTATATTTAATGAAGGAATGTCACAAATCTCACTCTCAGTGTCGCTCTCTCGCTCTCTCGCTTTTCCTCGTTCCCCCTTGTCCCCATCCCTCGATGCCGATACCTTGAGTTAACCCCGTAGCCATGGAAACGGGAAGCATGAGGCAATCTCCCTAGACTGCCACCAACTTGTGAACGGGTGCATTCCTCTACGGCAGGGTCTCCAGCGCTGGAAGTAGGGGTGAAGGAGAGGAGTGTTCACTCATAAAGAGACTTTATAAATAGTATCGGCCGCCCGCTTCACAGGACTTCCTGTCACTAGGTATTCCATAGAGCAGCAGTTAAGCAAACAATCAGTTTCCCATTTGGGGGCTGCCCTGTCTACGAGCGAGCAAGTGAGGCCTGCATAGACAGTGCAATCCAGGGGCTAAATTTGAAGCCTTATCAGCATTCCGGGTCACTGTACCTGGGCTGTGTTTCCTGTTCCCTGCCTACTTGATTCCATTCTTTGATTCCTGTGCCATGTACCAAACCCACTGTATTCCCATTTCCCCAAAGGGTCGAGGAGCATATCTTGACACATTAATGCCGGTGTACAGAAACACTGGTGTACAGAAACCGGGGCTGTCTATCTATTCATACACTGTAGCCTTTTATCTGTTTTATTGTTTTTTTTATCTTATTTCCTTTTATATTGTCTTTTAAATGTTCTTATTTTAATTCTTCCTTTTTTAAATGTATTTTAATAGTACTGTCAAATCAATCTTTCTTTTCTTATTATTCTGCGAAGCACTTTGAATTGCATTCAGTTGTTTGAATATGTGCTATACAAATAAACTTGACTTGACTTGACTTGATTAATGCAATCTCCATACATGTTACGGGCAGTTTGTGATTCATGAACTAAATTTTATCTTATTTTCCTGAATCGACTGAATTGAAACTGAATTGAAACTGAATTGGCCCCAAACATGACTGTAACACCACAGAATGTTATCTGTTTTTTTTCAAGGTTGTCTCG
>CM040401.1:67448434-67673434 GCA_022702515.1 Ilyophis sp. 1 JC-2022 | reverse complement strand
GGGCGCCTGTCTTTCCTCCGCGTGACCTTGCGCTGCCGTAGATAGATAGTGACGGGTCGGCAGTTGGTTTTCATTAGCCAGTCAGAATGCTTCTCCGCCTCGCGGGAAAAAAAAGCCCGCTCCTCATTCTGGCTCACTTTTACAACAGGGCCCGCTTTCTGTTTTTTGGCTCTGAGGGAAAAGGTACCAAATTGTTCCTGTAAGTTTTTTTAAAAAGAGAAAATTGCCAGAGGGGAAGATTTTAGAAAAAAAAAACTTTAATATCCTTCTCAGACTTGGAGACTCCCCTGTTTCCCTCAACCCCCTAACCCCCTGTCCAAAACTCTAAATAAACCCTGTCGTCTACCCCGTGGGGGCTGCCTTCGCATTCCCTTTCAATTTAAGATCTGCACCTTTACGGCGTTTACTGCCCCGTTCAAACTGAGCCGCGCCCCGAGGTGTGTGTGTGGACAGGGGGGGGGTCGGCTGGAAACATTGGGACAGAGATCAGCTCTACTCTTTCTGTCCGCACAGCCACGAAGAAGTCCACAGCAGTGGAAATGGGTCCCAGATGTACGCTACCGGCGCTGACTGCAGCACCCCGCGTGCAACCCAGGTGGACCTCTGGTCATGTGCCATTAGAGTGGACGGCTCCCCTTCCTCAATGGCCCGTTATCTCTCAAACGGGCCGCATGCAGGATGCCAGCACATGGCATCGATAAACCGGGCCGAGCATGGCCAAGAGTGCTCGGCCTTCTCCAAGAGGTCACATACCTTACCATACGACCCTCACCTTAGAGGCAGAACAGGGAAATCAGGCTTATGGAGGAATTTTAGCATTTCATTTTACATCTTGATTGTTTTGTTTTTTTGTTCTGACGAAGGTCTCTGACTGAAACGTCAGTATTAAAGCCTTTTCTGTGTTGTAAGATAGCAGTGTTGCAGAACATCTTTTCTTCTTTACATTTTGATTGGTGAAAATCATTATTTTGTATCACCTGATGGCTCCACCCATAAAGTGGTAAACAAAGTCCTAAATGAGCCATGTACTTAGTATTCATTGTATATGTCCAACCAAGGTTTGTCTTGTGAAAGTTCACTTTCTTGGGACATACATCTTGTTCAAGATATAATTTAAATGGTAATAGTAAGGCAATGGGTTTATTGTTATGTTCTGAGCATCTGAGTTCTGTCTGTTTTGTATTTTTATTTTCATTATTATTCTGGATTTATTATTTTTCATTCATCATTACATTCCCCTCTGTTCGTGGGTTGTCCGAGTTTCATCTGTCGGTCTTTGTTTCGTGTTCCCCGAGATTCCTCTCCCTGTCTTTGTCGTTGCACTATCGGGTGATTTTGTTACATTCGGGTTTCCTCTGTATTTTATATCTTGTGTTCTTCCTTCCGATTTAATTAATATTTACAGTCAAGCTGGAAAGTCTGCACACCCCTTTCACCTTCTCCACGTTTTATTATGTTACAGACTTATACTACAATAGATTGAGTTAATTCTTTGCCTCAAACATCTACACACAATAGCCAAAAATGACAAAGTGAAAACAGGTTTTTAGAAAATATGCAATTTTATTTTACTGACAAAAATAGATTATTTAGGGGTTACATATCTGTACACACCCTTAGCCTAATACTTAGTTGCTGCACCTTTGGCAGCGATTACAGCTTCAAGGGTGTCTTGGGAAAGAAGCTAGGAAAAGAGCTTGGCACACTTGTTTCTGGACATTTTTGCCCATTTCTCTTGGCATATCCTTGCCAGCTCAGGTTGGATGGGGAGCGTCGGTACACAGCCATTTTCAATGTTCAATTTGATTCAGGTCTGGGCTCTGGCTGGGCCACTCAAGGACACGCACAGACTTTTTCTGAAGCCACTCCTTTGTTCTCTTGGCTGTGTGCTTCGGGTCGTTGTCATGTTGGAAGGTAAACCTTCGCCAGGTGATGAGCGGCGCCTGGTTTCCTCCAGACGTGACGCTTGGTATTCAGGCCAAAAAGTTCAATTTTGATTTCATCAGACCAGAAAATCTTGATTCTCATGGTTTGAGAGTCCACTCCAAGTGAGCTGTGATGTGCCTTTTACTAAGGAGGGGCTTCCATCTGGTCACTCTACCATAAAGGCCTGATTGGTGGAGTGCTGCCTGGATGGTTGATCTTCTGAAAGGTTCTCCCATCTCCACAAGGAAACGCTGGAGCTCTGTCAGTGACCCTCGGGTTCAGGAAAAAAAATAGAAACTCAGAAGAACAACAGAAACACAAACAGAAACTAAAAAAAAAAAATTTTTAAACAGAAAAACTTTTTTTTTTTTTTTTTTTCTGAGTTTCTATTTTTTGTTTTTTTTTAGTTTCTGTTTGTGTTTCTGTTATTCTTCTGAGTTTCTATTTTTCTTCTGAGAAAAAAAACAGACTCAGAAAAAAAGCAGAAAAACTCTGAAAAAGTCTGAGTTTCTTTCCTTGTCTGTTCTTTTTGGTTTATTTTTTCGTATTCCTTGATTTCCCGGTTTTGACTTCAGCCTGTGTTCTCGGGACCCTGAGTCTGGACTTTGTTTTGTACCTCCGCTGTGCCTTCCCGGTTCTGACCTCTGCCTGCTTTTCGACCATTCTTTGGATTCTGTTTTTTGTACCGTTGCCATTATTATTTTTTGATACTCCCTGCCTGCGACTGGGTCCCTTTTCCACCCGCCATTACATTTAGTTTCTGATTAAATTTTAGTCAACATGAAGTCAGTATTTAAGTCCCATTTTAGTCAGTATTTTAGTCTTAAAATGAGCCTCACTGTTGCCACAGACACGAGGATTGGTTTTTCTGCAGACTTGTGATTCATCTCTACAGACAGCCCTTCCAATTGCAGAGGTCACCACATCACCACAAAGACTACAATGTTCCGCGCTTTAAGTTTAGAGTTTAAGACACCGACCGTGACAATCAAAAAGGGGGCTGAAATGCAAGCATACACTAATAAATGGCCCTGTGTTGAAATAAATCAAAAGCACAAAGCGCGGCTCGCCCCGTGCGGAAGCATATCCCCCAGAAGCCCCGGGGGCGAGGAGTCAAACAGGCACGTGACGGAGGAGGGGAGCAGAAAGCTCCTTATTGTCGGGGCGAATGTACGTGACCGCATGAATGTGAGAGTGGCGCAGGGTATCGGCCTCGCCGGATCGCCGTTGGTTGGGAACGGCTCCCGCGCCCTCCGAAGCAGCCCCCCCCCCAACCTTTCCTGTCTCTGCCCTCCGCCATCTCTACGGATGGGACAACTTCAAACGACGACAGCCAGAGGGGGCGTGTTAACAAAGCGTTCGCCATCGCACTACTTTTACATCTGTTTGGTTTCCGGAGGAGAAACCAACACAATGAAGCTGGAAGTGAGGCCCATAAATTTCACTGGGGCCCTCATTTCAGCCCACCCCCTGCACCCCCCCCAACACCTGCACCACCCCCTCCCACCTCCGTCCCACCCTCCCAACACGCTTTCTCTTTATTAAACATGACTTTGATACTTCACACAATAAGTGTGGTCCGTGCAGCCAGGCAGATAAACTCGCAACAGCACTGGTGTGGAACACTGTGATTCATTGGGCCTATCAAAGCATACTGAGACATACATATGTCTTGCACAGGGTTAAAGATATTCAGCTCATAACATTCTATGCACATTTAAAGGCACTGAAGGGTGTACTTTGAAAAGCTGAAACCCAGAGATAATATACAGGGCTTGCTCTAGCTTTTGTGATGCCCTAGGTGAGATTACGGACCAGGAGGAGTGAGGGAGGGGGGAGGTGGGTTGTTTTCTCTCATTGTGCCATTGACCTGATACTTTCCCTCTGGATCATCTATTTCTTGTTTATTAACTGCTTCCATAAACAATGGGAAAGTCATTTCTAGTTCCAAGTAGACATATGTTAAATGATAGCTTTTTTGTGAAGTAAATCATTGATCAGTTTTCGGACAGCTAACCTTACCCTTGGATTGAAACGTCTTGAACTCTGAAGCACAATTAAATACATTACATTGCATTACATTACAGGCATTTAGCAGACACAATCATTACTCTTGTTCTTCCCAACTGTAGTATAGTGACAATCAGACCTAATTTATCATTGAAATTAACAAGGAAGAAAAACAAAGTTTTTAAAACAAAAGTGAGTGTTGAAAAAGTAGCACTTGGACGTATTTATAATTCACGTTTAGGATTGAATGCAGAGGTGCAAACACGCTCTAGAATCAGCTCTAATGACCCGATCAGGTGGTGAACATTACTTTTTGAGATTCCACATGGACAGCGGAGGGCTGACTCTCCGGCGGCGGAGAGAAAGACGGAGCAAGCCACAGAAATCAGGAGGGAGGGAGGGAGGGAGGAAGGAACGAGGGATGATTTTGCCATGGCCAGTGTGTGAGAGAGTGTGTGCAACCGTCCCATGGAGCTGGAATCACTGCCACCCCCTGCTGCAGCCAGAACATCTGCCCGCTCAGCGGAACCAATCAGAAATGAGGACCGAGAGGCGTGACGAATCAGCTCGCTCGGTGATCTTTTCATGGAATCCTGTGGTGGTGGGGGAACAAAGACTGCCTGCCCCCATTCCCTTAACCCCCCCCCCCCTACACACACACACACACACCCTTCTGGCTTTGATATTCTAGACCCCTGCATGGGGTAATAAGCCTCCCTCGTTCTCTTCGCCCCATCCCTCTCTGCCCCCCACACCACCCCCCCAAAATGATAAATAATCCCATGTGCAGTGACAGAAAAATGACCGGTCCAATACCCCAGGCTCAAAGTGTCTGCTTGAATTTATACAGTCATGCAGGATTCCTTCTTAGCTTTTAACCTCGAATAACGACCATTTACTATCTCTGTAGGCCCTTAAATCTCATTCGATGTTTCGCAGAAACATCAGGAAGCTATAGGTATACACTCACAACACCCTGTTGACCATCTTCATTAGGTGACCACACCAAACGTAGTCACCTGACCACAAAGGCTAACGCCTTCTCACCTGAGTGGTGTCGGACGGGCGTGATGTGATGTAGAGTCCCTCCATGGGACGGCCCGGCCAATGACATGCCTCAGATAGAGCTTCTGAAAAGTTAGCAGGCGGGCAGAGGAGAGATCTGATGGATGGAGCAGGATGGAGGAGGTGATTTCTGACACGGTAATGGAGAAGCAGACAGAGAGGAAGGACCGGGGGTATCTGGGAATGTGTGGCTCTGATCCCACTGTCATCCACAAAGACCCGCGCTGCAATAAGTTACGGCCGGTCCGGAGGACAGGCCTGCCACCGGATAGAATTACACACCTCTGGAAATATTTCAGCAGTTTCTTGGCTGCTTCTTACCTCTTTTTTTTTTTTTTTTTAAGTTCTTAGTCCTTGAGAAGAACAGGCAAGTCTCGTCTGTGGAAGGTTCCAAACATAATTCTTAGCCGCCCTCTGTCACCTCCGGATCTTTCTGACAATCAATCTGCAGTGAGTCTGGAACTCTGGGAGGACACGGTATTCCGCAGCAAGCTCATCGTTACCTTTGAGGACCCATATGGTGGTTCTGTAAGAAAATAAAACTCCCTGGAAAATGCATTTGATTGAATGCACTAAGCATACTCATACATAACGGGATTCCATAGACCTTCTTCCCCCTAGGGCTTTGTTTTCAGGTGATTTAAACTTCACAGAAAAGGTCATGTTCTGAGTAGGTGTGATACATCATTAATGAAACACTGTCATAGTTTTGGGATGAACTTCAGATACTTTTTTTCCAGGCAACAGTTCACTGTATCTTTCAGCCAAGGGGAGAGCTCCCGTTTATTTTTCTGACCAGTCTTCCTAATCGCTTCCTTACCTCACAACCTCAGTCCATTGATCCACAGGTCTGATGCCTTTTCGAAACAGGCATTACCAAGGCCCCCTCTCTCTTGTGTTGAGGTCCTGCTGCTTTCCACAAACGGCCAGTTAATGGGTCTAAAATGAGTCCTGTCCTATCCGTCATTACCGCTCCACCTCGCTTATTACCCAATCAGCATCCTTTCATCTGCCTACTCCCGTCAGCTCTAATTTATCTAATTGGTCTTCTTGGTAAAGAGGTAATGACGTCTCCCACCCCACCCCCAAATGTCCCCACTCTGGCCCCCTCGCAGGGCCGTTCGGCCCACCTGTCTCACATCGACATTTTTTCGAGGGTCCACCCTGACCTCCGAACCCTTCTCAGTCATCAATCAGAACCCTGTCCTCGTTCAGTCACCGCACGGCGCCAGGAGCTGAGCTGTGCCGGGGTCCGCAAAGCCGGCCGGCCCGCGTTACCGCGGTAACCGGTGCTGCGCCGCCTCGGCCCAATCGGTTCTCCCGCCAAAATGTATTCTTTTTTTTTTAAATCAGGGATGGGCTGCTTTCCCCCCAAAGGGAGTGTGAGAATTGAAGAAAAAGGTGATGAGGGACGCCGGATTAATCTTCCCCTCTGCGCAACAGAAAGAGAGAGGGATCCGGAGAGTGATAAGAGAGAGGAGAGAGAAAGATTGGAGGGGAGGAGCCAGGTTCCCTCAGAAACTAAATTGGTGCTGATTAAAAGTAGAGCAGCCAGGAGGCACAGTGGCTGGCTGGTAATTTATAGCACAAAAAGGCTTGTAGGGTGAAAAACATTATTTTAGCGGCCCCCATGCCCTAATAGGAGCCAGATGTGCTGGGATTAACAAAGACCATCCCCCCCCCCTCTCTCTCTCTCTCTCCCCCTCTCTCTTTCTTACTCACTTCAGTCTCTATCCTCCTTCCTCGGCATGTCTCATTCACCGCTCTGTCGGAGAAATGAATCTCCCCTGTTTGGATTGCGAAAGTGTGAAACGCCAGGAGAGCCGAGGCGCTGTGTCCTTTTGTTTGGGTTCCCGGGGCGTGCGTTTACACCTCAGCGGAGACCCATTAGTCACCGGTGTCACCGCTTTCCGCGCGGGCCGTTATGACGTCACAGCCGCTCACCTACTCGCAGGCCGTAGTTTACCGCGCAGTCCGCCGACGATCATCGCCAACGTAACAAAGTCTCGTTTCAGTTATTCAGGAGCTCCTTCTGAAAAAAAAGGCAAGGAATGATCTAACGCTAATTGTTTTTTTTTAAGTGTATGGAATGTAAAGTTCTGGCACATTCCATGGTCCTTTTTACAGCTCGCAGCTCCCGTTCGCTGCAGGAAAGGTTTGCTGCGGGTTGTAGGGCAGAGGTCACCTGTGGGACTTTTTAAAGGGCCTTTTGATTAATGCACAGTGGCACTGTACACAGTCATAAGTGTCATGAGTGGAGCCCATTCTAGCAACGCCGCAGGACGCTAACACCAGAAAGGCTGACAGATGTTTGAAGTCCATTTCAACCTGTGGATCTATAGTGCGCTGGAACCGCGGGAGAGGAACTGCCTGTGAAAATGTTATGCTCTCTTCAAACAGCGATCGCCGTTCCCTCAGCCGATATATATTACATTATCGTCTCATACACTTCCTTACTTACATCATAAACCGAGGAAGGAAGGTGGACGTTACAGCTCTGTGTGTGTGCGTGTGTTTCTTATGTGTTTGTGCATGTATGTGCATGTCTGCCTGCTTGAGTGTGTGTGTTGCTTATATGTGTTTTTATGTGCATACATGCATGTCGGACCGCGCACGTGTATGTGTGTGTGTGTGTGTGTGTGTGTCAGTATCTGTATGTGAGTGTGTCTGTGTGCTGCTGCTTATATGTGTTTGTGTGTGTACATGTGTGTCTGCCTGCATGTATGTGAGTGTGTATGTGTGTGTACACACAGAGAGTTGTATCAGTAGTAAAGGGGGTTGAGTCAGGCTCTGGGCCTCTCCAGGCTGGGCACAGGGGAAACTCTACCCCTGATCCCCCCGCTTTGCGGGGGCACTGCGCTGCATCCCAGCTGTCACTGTCCCCCTGGCGTCCATGACGCCTCCACCCTCCCGCCTGCCCCTCTCCCTTTGAAGAGCGCTGCGCAGGAAATTGAAGGCTGTCTTCAAACAAAAAGGGGAAAAAAGAGAGAGAGACAGAGAAAGAGAGAGAGAGAGAGAGAGAGAGAGAAAGTATTAGAGAAAGAGAGAGAGAGAGCATTAGTGAGAGGGAGGTAGTCGAACAGAGAGCAAAGGAATTAGGGGAGTGAAAGGCCCAAACCTGGGTTCTACACCGCTGTATGTGAGTCTGTGACCGTCCTGCAGTATTCCATGCCAAAATTATATATGGGAATTTGACACATGTGGCCCTCTGGGATTTAGTTCGGGAACAATGTCTCATCGTTTGTGATTTGTGTAATTGCCCACAATCAGAGACAGCCAAACAGAGAGAGAGAGAGTGAGAGGGGGGGTGGAGGATGAGAAATGGTGGCGTGATGGAGACAAATTGCTGTTTACACCATCAACTGTCAACGTCTTTAGTATGCTTTGACAACACAAATGTATTTGTCATCCCAATAAAGCTCCATTTGGCAAAACTAAGAGAGAGAGACAGGGAGAGCGGGAGAGACTTGACTTATTAAACACACAGAAACTTTCCACAGTTAGATATGAGAGAGAAAGAGAGAGAGAGAGAGAGAGAGAGAGAGAGAGAGAGAGAGAGGAAGAGAGATTATTATTCATTACTGTTATTGATCATTATTATGATTATGATTATGATGATGATGATAATGATGATGTATTATTATTATGTTATTGTGGTTTTTCCACCATCTTGCCTTGGCAGTGTTGTCATATTGAGTCATGCTGAAGGACAGGGAGAGAGAGGCTCAGTGTGACTCTGGCGGGCCTCGCTCACTCGCTGTGTTGTCATATTGAGTCATGCTGAAGGACAGGGAGAGAGAGGCTCAGTGTGACTCTGGCGGGCCTCGCTCACTCGCTGTGGTTGCCTGTTTGGCTCGTCATCTCAGCAGAAGGCAGAAGTGGCAGCACACTTTGATCCTGTCTGGAGCGCAGGCCTAAGGGTGGCCACTCAGATATTATTACAGTCACATAAACTCTCCCTCCTTTCCTCCATCGCTCTGTCTCTCCCTCCCTCCCTCCTTTCCTCCATCTCTCTGTCTCTCTCTCCCTCCTTTCCTCCATCGCTCTGTCTCTCCCTCCCTCCCTCCTTTCCTTCATCTCTCTGTCTCTCTCTCCCTCCTTTCCTCCATCTCTCTGTCTCTCTCTCCCTCCTTTCCTCCATGTCTCTGTCTCTCTCTCCCTCCTTTCCTCCATGTCTCTGTCTGTCTCTCTCTCCCTCCTTTCCTCCATCTCTCTGTCTCTCTCTCCCTCCTTTCCTCCATGTCTCTGTCTGTCTCTCCCTCCCTCCCTCCCTCCATTTCTTTCTGCCTCTCCCTTTCTTTTTGTTTCTCCTTCCCTCTCTCTTTTTCTGTCTCTCCCTCCCTCTATTTTTGCCCATCCCTCTCTTTCTGTCTCCCCTTCCCTCCCTCTCCCTCTCTTTCTGTCTCACCCTCTATCTGTCCTCCTTTCTCTCTATCTCTCTCTCTCCCTCCCTCACAGTATCCAGTACTGCAATCAGAGGCTAGGGTTACAAGAGGCGTCTTGCCGCAGAGCCGTGAGCATTAGCAGCAAAGTAAAGTTGTTCTTTTATAGCCCGTCTAGCCTTACGGCGCTAATCGGCGCTATAGGCCTGTTTAAGGCGGGGAGGAGTCCCGGTAACAGCCAATAACAGCACAGGTGCCAGGGCACACACAGACAAGGGGCGATAGTCACACGAGAGCCAGATCGCTGGCGCGGAGCGCTGATGCGCCAGGAGTCAGGCGGGCGGGCGGCGGCGTGTTGCAGACGTTTAAATCCGGCCTGGCACAAGGGCATGCCAGCCCCCAGCACTGCCAAGCAGACTGACGCCCGCCACAAACTCTCACGACTCTCTACGTTTCATTGGGCTCCTGTGTTTGTCTCTCTCCTTCTTCTCTTTCTCTCTCTCTCACTGTCTTGCTTTCACTCTTTCTCCCTTCCTCTCTCTCTGTCTTTCTGCCTTCTCTCACTTTCTCTCTCTCAATTTCAATCTCAGGGTGCTTTATTGGCACGACATGCACTGTGTTGCCAAAACAAATGTTAGAAAGAACAACAATAAAACAACTCTACAACCTGTTAACAAATATACACATTATACAGGCATACAGCATACACAACAACAACATACACATACTGTCATACGTATGCCTTATGATATATGATATGTTTAATAACCATTCATTAACTGAGGATGTTAAAAGTTATTGTGCTTCGGTGACGATGACAGGCTGCTACATATAAAGCCTTCACCCAGTAGAATGAGTGACTTTTCTCTCTCTCAAATTCAAAATGCTTTATTGGCATGAAATACACTTGTAAATATTGCCTAAGTTTACATACAGAAATCCAGAAATACACTCGCTCTTTCTTGCTTTTGCGCTCCCGCTGTGCCACATTCCTCTCTCACTAGTCTCTCCTCATCTCCTTCTGTCTTTACACATGCTTCTCCCTCTTCTCCTCCTCCCCTCCTGTTTTTACACATGCTTCTCCCTCTTCTCCTCCTCCCCTCCTGTCTTTACACATGCTTCTCCCTCTTCTCCTCCTCCCCTCCTGTTTTTACTCATGCTTTTCCCTCCTCTCCTCCTCATCTGACTTTACCTTTTTTAGTCACCCGTATGACTCTATCTCTTAATCCCCCTGCTGATATCTCTTTCCCTCTCTATTTCTCTCTCTCTTTCTTTCAGCTATTTCTTACATGTATGCAAGTCTGTGATACCCATTTAATACCAATATATGCAGGTCAGCCTGTTTTTGTACATTCAATATGCATTTAATACATACACCAGTCTGTCTGCCACTCACTATAGAGCAGTATTGCCACAGCTATTTGGTACCATGGTACACACACACACACACACACACACACACAGACACACACCCCCACAAACACACACACACACACACACACACCTACAAACTGCATGCACATTGACACATACACACACAGTTTCTCTCCAATTCCCCGTAGTTTACAGGAAATGAAGAATTACAGCATTAAACGGTCGGACTTAAATAGTGTGAAGTTCTGAATAAAATGGCGGATGTACAGTATAATGGCTTAGACTGGAGCTCAGTGTCAGACTCCCCTGCAAAGCAAGACCACAATACAAGGACATGTGATTCCACACTGATGCAGTCACACATCTCCTCAAAGCTCAATCTCTGCCCAAAGTCACGTGACTTCCCCCGGCGACGGTAGCAAACACATTACATTTTGCCCTGAAGACTCGTATAAATGGAACATTTCAGGAAAGGCCAGATTAATAATGTATATACAGCATGGGTTATGAGAAACTGGACGCCATATGAAAAACCATAAACCCTGCCCGTGCGTCTCTCCGTCTGCCTGTCTGTCTGTCCTTCTGCCCGATGGCATGAAGTCATGGGTGCCCCGCCCTTTCTCCTTCCCTTACAGACAGACACTGCGCTTATGCAAACATGCCAAGACTGTCAAGCAATCTGACTGTATGCTGTATACACATGCATGCAGTGCACACACTTAGTATTTCTGACTTTCTGTCCACCTCTGCCTCCTAAACATATAATCTCTCTCTCCATCTCTCTCTTCCTCCCCTCCTCCTTCTCTCTTTTCTCCCTCTCTCTCTCTCTCTCTCCCCCCCCCTTCTCTCTCTCTCTCTCTCTCTCTCTCTCTCACACTCGCCCTCCTGTCTCTCTTTCCAACTGGCAATAAGGGGAGGAATTTCTCCAACCTGCATCCCCAGGTGCTGCGGGGTCAAAGGTGAAGCCTTTGTTGAAAAGAAAGCGAGGTGTTTGGGGGGGAGAGGGGCATCGGATTGGAGGAATTTGGACATCACCATGGAGACCCCGGCGGAGTTAGGGCGCTGTGACTGACAGGTACGTCCTAGGGGCAGTAAATAACAGAAGACATATTTTTGGAATTAGGGGGTGAGTGAGTCGAGGGCAAAGAGGAAGGGTGGGGGTAGGGGGTGGAGTGGCAAAGTCCCAAACAGGTTAGGGAGAGAGGAAATGAAAGAAAGAGATGAACAGAATGAGAGGATAAGTTGCCATATTGAAAATGACGATAATAAAAACAGTCGCTTTAGCTTTTAGCTTTAGGGTCTTATTATACCTCACAAATCATCAGTATCTTCAAAGAAGAAGTCCAGCGTAGCTCATAATGTGATAAAGTTGTTCCTTTCTTTTAAGATACCCTGCCTTGAACAGAGTCAGGGTCTCCGAAAACAAGAGACTTAAGACGGTCAGCCAATAGATGAAGTGATCTTTAAATATAGTGGATGGTTTATTTCTGCCCAACTGCTCTAAACCTCTGTAGTTAAGATGAGGATCTGCACAGTTCCAGCACAGGCTTGTGACACAATCACCCTTTCCATTACTGTAGCCTCATTGGAAGTGATTGGAACCTTTCTCACTGTGTTTTTTAGGGTTTAGCTGAGCTACAAGGGGGGCTAACTGTGGGCTTGAAGCGCCTTGCTAATGAGGACAGTGGAGCTAGGCATAGACCGTGCAATACTACGTTTTCTGTGGATTTGTAACAAAATCCTATACCGCAGTTACAATAATTTATTTTTTTACCCAATGACGTAGACAGATTAACCAGTTTCTGTGGCACAAAATGTCCTGAGATTAATCTGGTATTTCATCATTTAAGTAAGATAGTTTGCAGAGAGTGGTTCCCATGTCAGTGTACATTTGTGTGAATGTGTATGTGTGTGTATGTGTGTGCATGTGGGGTGGGGGGGGGGGGGGGTTTGCAGAAGAGACAGAGAAGTAATGTTTGGGGGGTCAGCCAAAACTCTTCCCAGCACTTCACTTGTCTGGCTTGTCTTCAGAAAGAAGGGGGTGTTGTTGCTACGGGTTGCAGGGAGTGTGTAAGCATAGACAGTCCTGCGTCATGAACTAAATTATTTACAATAGGGTCGAAAAGGCAGCACATTTCAAGAAAGCCTGCCAGGAGTCCTGCTTGGGTCCTGCTAAGGCACTGGTTCCTGTGTAGTGATGAACCCCACAGCCCCCCACTATCTAATCCACCCTGCACTGTGATGTATAATCAGCTGTAGCATAAACCAGGGAGGGATTACTCAACAGTGACCCCTCTGGCCAATCGCGAAACTGCCATCTGCCTGCACCGGCTGTGTCGGTTCCACAGTCCTCAAATGTAGTATCAGAGTGAGCCAAGCCAATGGAGCACAGCATAGAAAAAGAGTGCGCAAATAACTCACTGTGCCCCACAGACGCAGCTGAATGTGTTACCAATATCGTCATTATCAATACTAACTATATCATGACAGTGGAAGACCCAGGAACCTTACTATGGGGAAATCATTACTCTGGTGCTGGCTCTGCTACATAAGGCCATTGCACACATGCAGGATATATTGTACTGATGGCAGAGCTACAAAGTCCAGGTTCAGAAGGTCCTCCCGAGTATTTTGTTCCAGTTACCTGTATTTGCTAATTAGCACAATTTATTTTTTCCATAGAGTTCAATAGGAAAATGAGTCAGAAGAAACAACTCTTATCCACCCATATCTGGCAGCAGAGTTATGGTTTGATACCTTGATGACTTACAGCCATTTAGCCAACCATGTGTTCCATACTATTCCCGTGTAATTGACAGCTTAATCTAGTCCCACTACCAAATTCCCGTAGAAATCCATTCAAATGCAGAGAGGTTATAGTTTCGTTTGTAAGAGTACCTGAAAATAAAATATCAAGAATTTTTTGATATTGTTGGTTCATAGACACAAGGAAGTTATGGCAAGCAAAAGATATGCAACCAAATATTAAATATGATGACCTTATTTAAGTTTATGTTAATTACACCCATAGCGCATAGCGCCAGCAAGGGGTATTGTTTTCGCTCCTGTCTGTGTTTGTGTCCCTATCATCCATAACTCGAACAATTCTACTCCGATTGTGCAACTTTGTGGAAATGTTGACAGTTGGGCAATGACCTGAATTTTTAGCCTTCACAGCGCTAGATCAAAGTTTTAGCCCCACGCATATTACGTTCAGGGTCGAGATTAGCACACGCGTGGGTGTAGCATCTCTCTGAGTTTGTCCAATTACTTTTGGTGCCCTAAAATGTGGGGGCACTATGTGCAAAATGGCTACAATTGCTACACGGTTCACCCGATATGGATGTAAAAACCCTCAAATTAAAGCTGGATGTCTGCACTTTAACCTCATAGTTACCATTTCAAATCCAATGTGCCAGAGTACAGAGCCAAAACAACTAAAAATGTGTCACTGTCCTAATACTTTTGGAGTGCACTGTAATTAGTGAAATGGGTGAAAGAAACTGTACTTTATGACCCCTGGATATTCCACCTCTGAGTGATGGGTAGGTAAGAAGGAGACTGAAAATGTGTACAGTATAACATTCATAAAATCACAGCGTTATCTAATGGGCTCATGTTATTTATAAATATTGTTATCGTACTGTCATGTTGCATGTCTGCTGCTGATCAGTCATCTCAATGTGCGCACTTGGAAAATGTTACAATTCGGGTTTGCAATTATGGTTGGACCAAAATGAACACGCAGGTGGACCCAGGCCTAAGTTTGTTCACCGCTTTAATAGGCAAATTTTTAACGTAGCTTTTTATTCTTTATTCAAGCTGCTAGTTATTCTTAATTAAACACTTTTCAAGTCAACTGAGAGCTGACCCTCCCTATTTAGGCCACATGATGTCAGACTAATGAACTCTTTTATCTGTAGTGTGCTATATGCCAAATGATTCCCTTTGAAAAAAAATTTTTTTTTTTTAGTTGAGTAGATTGGCAGGTGAAATGAGTGGGGTCCTAATTGTTGAGTGGATATATGGTCACTGGAACTAAACCATTTGTGGAAAATGAAGAATGAAATGGCAACGAGCCAAACCTGCATTATGTTAACGCGAGTTTATGGAAAGAAACTCTGGGCCCCAGGATCGAGTTTGTGCACCTCTGCTCCATTGCGTTTGCCCGTGTCATTGGCTTGTGCAGCATGCGAGATCATGTGGACACGCCCAAGCTCTGCAATCTCTCCCATCTCTCTGAGCAGAAAGGGGAAGGGGGTCATCTGTCAGCCCCTAGGGTGGGTGAGGGTCCCTGAACTCTGACCCCTGACCTATAACTCTGAGAGAGGGGAATGCGGGAGAGGGAGAGGGCGGCGTGTCCGAGCAGGTCCCGGCCCCAGCTAGAGGAGGAAACAATGGCTTAAAGGCCACCTAGGGTTGTTCTCTGACAAACAGCGAGTTGTTTTATCTCGCGCATATTCCCGAACGTGCGGAGCATCTAGCTGGAGCTTGAAATGAAATGCTCAAGAGCTTTGCGAGTATTTGAACATGAACACCGGGGAAAATGTTCAGGTGGCCGTATGTAGGCCAGTGCATTCTGGGAATTCTGAGAATTATTCAAAAGGCCCATGAGCCTGTCGACAGCTGCCCACAGCCAATAACTGTTCTTAAACTGAAACATTATTAACAGGCATAGAAATATAGACATAATAGCTTATATTTCATGTATTATCCATTATATATTATCCCTCTACAATGCCCTCCAAAATTATTCTGTCCTCTCAAAGTGCTGTTATTGTTCTGACTGACTATCTTGTACTTTACTGTCCGCCTTTAAGGAATTACTGCACTTGGATCCCTGATCACTGTCACTGGGGTCTGCACAATGCCAGGAAAGTGAAGTAGAGCAAAAAAGGCTGTGTAAAATTAACAATACATGTAATGAGTAATATGTTTATGCTTCAGATCCGTCTGTCTGTGCTTGTGGACTGCCCCTTCAATTCATACCATACATTTTCAATTGGGTTCCAGTCTGGAGACTGACATGGCAAATGCATAAACAGTAATTGTTGTGGTCAATTAATCATTTTCTGGTTGTTTTTCAGGTATACTCGGTAATGTTGTTTTGCTGAAAAATCAGAGTTTGAGCTACCTCCTAGTCGGGAGGATATGGGGCTTTGGTCCGAAATGTCTTGGTAATGGTAAATAACGAACTTCGATTGGTGCCAGGTATTATGGTCAGATAAGAGCAAAATGAAGTTTTTTGGCCAGGTATAACGGTGGGTTTGCTGTCAGAAGGACACTTATGGCGAAAATGGATGTCATATCTATGGTGAAATATGGTGGTGGATCTTTGATGTGATGGGCTTGTTTTGTACCTGCACAACAAAAATGGTGGTGTACATTTAACACCCTAGAGTGTTTATACGAGACTGTGGTCACCCAATAGATTAACACCAAAACCCAAACATTTTTACGTGTTCATTCAGCGGCCTCCGTTCCGTTCGGCTTCCACTAACAGAAGGCTTGTCACGGGCGAGTACGCGTCCCTCTCGGACACAGAACAGTCCTCTGTGCTTCCACCAAGCCTGGAGCAACTACACAAGCTAATTGATCTCTCTTTCTTTTTCTTCCTCTTCTGGCTTCTTCAAAGAGGGAGGGGGGGAAGCGTTTCAGCACTGGCGAAATTGGGTCTTGCTGACCTCTGACCCCATGCCACATCTGTCGGGCAGACAACGGCCCGCCGAGTCAGGCACATGTGTATTCCAGCTGTCGCAAGACCCGGAGGGGAAGCAAACGGCAGTTCTGCAGCCTGACCAGCAGGAGGCAGCATAGCTAACATGGCAGAACGCGGCGAAAACCTTGGAGGAGTTTATAAGGACGTTTAAGCCGACCGTTGAAGCTTGCTGGAGTGAACCGTTTCACGTGACTGGTTTCACCTGTATGTTATAAGCCTGGCAACAAATACAAAGAGGTCACCTTCCACTTAAAGCATAATTTCAGAATTTAAAACGTTCCTTCCAACCGCGAATACGGTTACTAAAACTGACACATTCTGTCCACTCTCCCCTCCCCACCTCTCCTTTCTGTTGTCACTAAATCAGTGCCTTTTCTCCCAGAACAGATGTTAACTGTCTGCAAGAAAATAAATAGAAAAAATTAAAACTTTTTTTTTTCTTTTTTCTCCAAAAGTCCTCTCCAATTCTGGCAGGGGCCCAGCCGGCAGCCGCGCGAGAGAAAATATTACATAAATATTGTTTGTTTTATAATGTGTTAAAACAAACCTCTTCCACATGGGAAATGCGGACGAGGCCTTAATGATAATAATGATTTTAGCGGCTGACTGCAGGGGAGAAGAGGCGTCCCTCCTCGCGGGCCCACACAGCGCGCCCCGCTAACTCTGCGCAGGAAGAGGCGGGAGAAAAAGGGTGGGCAGCTGTTCCCCGGGTCAGAGACGCCCACCCCCGTCCCCGTCCCCCGCCCTTTTCTTGATTAGTCTTTGGGCTTGGCCTCTGCTTCTCTTGTCAACTCCACCTGCCGCCAACCCTATTCTCCCGGTCCCTAAATAACAAACCAGTGGGGCTGGTGGCTCTCTCCCAGTCCTCCAGACCCATTCCCATCATTAACCGTTCACCCCTGCCCCCGCCCACCACCCACCCCCTCAGCCCAGGCTTACTAGCCCACACTCCATTCCTGTCTAATTAAGCACACTAACAAGCTTAGCCAGTCTGTGAAAGGCTGATTTACAGCCGGTCTGCTGTATTGGTAATTACTTGGCAGAATGTGCTGAAACAATTTGGTGTATAAAAGCACTTACGGCTCTGACACGGTTCAGTTCCTCTCTCTCTCTCTCTCATCATCTCTCCCTCTCTCTCTCTCTTTC
The DNA here is from genome assembly GCA_022702515.1 of Ilyophis sp. 1 JC-2022. Classification (NCBI taxonomy): domain Eukaryota; kingdom Metazoa; phylum Chordata; class Actinopteri; order Anguilliformes; family Synaphobranchidae; genus Ilyophis; species Ilyophis sp. 1 JC-2022. The sequence goes on along the minus strand of CM040401.1, from coordinate 67,655,812 downwards.
TCTCTGTCTATCTCACGCAGTCTGACTCTCACACGTATTCTTTCTCTCGCTCTCTCTGTCCTTGTTTCTCTCTGTGTCTCGCTCATTGAGAGCGGGGAGAGCGAGCTAAGGGAGAGCGGGCGAGGGAATTCTCTTTATGAAGGGGGCGAAAACGCTGAGAACAAGTCGCGCTGAGAAAGGAGGCCATTGTAGGGGGCTGGCCTGGAGACAAGCAGCCCATTCAGACGCGGCCAGCCGTGTACAATGGCTAAACTAACATCATTGACATTTGGAGCTGCCTGGGCTTTGGAGTGCAAGGAGAGAAGAGGGAGGGGGGTGGGGGGGGGGGGCTGGTGCAGGGCGGAGGCGTTGGCGAGGGATTCGGCGTAGGAATGGGAAGCCTTCGGTAGCTTTTTTCGCCATTGATCAAAAATTCATGACAGCGGCCGGGATCAACGGCGATTGCCGTCCAGCTGCTCCCATGCAGAGGGGAGATGGAGAAATGCACACAGACAAGGAGGGGGGCGGGAAATGAGGATGGGGCGGCTGGTTGGGGGGTCGAGTGGGGGGGGGGGGGAGGGGGTTGTCATCTGAGACCCCCTGGCCCCTCCTGCTCTGACACAGAGACACAGCCCCCGGGACCAAAGGGGTCAGGGACTTCAGACTCCTCCCACAAAAGAGGGCCACAGATGCACTTTTCCGGAGGGCGGCATGTCACCAAGGCCAGATTACTCATCATAGCACCTCAGGCACTTCTGAAGCGGGAGCTGGAGGCGTACACTTGTGACACGTTAATCAGCACTAATGAGGGGGGGGGGAAATCGAAAAGAAATACGGGCTGCGCCGTTATCCATTAGTAATATAAATTGATCACCCGTTACCGGTGACTGGTTGAGTGAATTTACTAGAGAAACAGACCACAGGCCCCCACGCAAGGCCCCAATGCATGCTGGGAACAGTCCCCAGAGACATTTCATATTTCACCCTACATCAGGGTTTTCAGAAACATCTTTTGTCCCAAATATGACACAAATTTTATGTGAAGTTAGAAAGTTGGGGTTACTGTATATATCTTTTTTTTATCATGTACTGAAAATGTACTGAACTTGCTAAAAGTTAATATGAAAAATATTACATCACACCCCCGTTCTCCAGTTAATAAGTACCCCCCACTAGTTCAGCAGCACCCCATCCCCTGCCACCATCATTGAGCAGCAGGAATATGCTCACTTTGGCACGGGTCACTGCATTCTGGGCTACAGGAACTCAGATATGACTTACAGGAAGTTGGCTGGTATTTACCCCTAGGCTGGGTACTAGGGTTGAAAATGTTATCACGATGCTTAACCAAATTTCTGACAGCAAATATCAAGCTGTAAAAAAAAAATAAAAAAAACAGTATATTTCAAGAGCAGGCTGTAGCCTACTGAGTGGTCTAGATAAGGACGTCTTTTTGAAAACATTGTGTGAAGTGCGCTTAAAGGGTTTATAGCTAGTATTTGGGGGGAATGACATACTGAAAGCTATTGTTAAGGTTTGAAAACACCAGGACATTTTTAAGCATCAAATATAATAATAAAATTCAATATCAAACTGAAAGGTAATATATACATATACAGTACACTATGTATAGTTACAATAAAGGTTTTTATTCTTATTGAAAAATTATATTTTATCTTGTTGTAGGCATTATTTAAAATTAAGATCAAAAAAGTGTCATAAATGCATAGTATATGCCTATCAATATACACATTTTTATCCTTACGTGCCGATGTCAAGTACGATGTCTAGTGAGATTTTCGCATTTTACCAGCAACTAAAGAGTTAAAAGTACTTAAAATCCATATTTGACCCAGGTCTACTGTACACACACAGACACAGCCAAGAGAGTAAGAACTTGTCAAGCATGTAGGGTAAGCACACACAGTGACGCAAGTACGCACGCACACACACACACACACAGGCCAAGGCAGAGCTGGGATTGAACAGACCCGCTCTTCGGGGGAAAGGGCACTTTAACACGACGTGCCAGGGATGACGTGTGTGGACCTAGCGGGGCTTATAAAGGCACCGGGCTTGTTTAAGTAAGGCTGAAAGGGGCCTCGCGGTAAACAAGGCCAGACCACCAAGCCGGGCTCTCTCCACGCCTGGCAGCTCACGCACCGGCCGCTGCCTCATTAGCCCCTGGGTCTGACTCTGCCGCCACGCAATCAGGCATCCTCGCGGACGCCTAAGTGGCGCCCAGGTGGGGTCCAGCTCTCTCTGGGCCTATTGTGTTCCATTCCCATACCTGCTTCATTCAGCCCGTAAACACAGGGATGCTGAGCCCCTAGAACACTTCCCATTGCTAACAGGAAGCACTGGCACACTGGCAGTGAGCACTGGGGCTCTGGGTCTCTGTATTAAAGCAGATTTCTACACAGAAAGTAAATGAAAGCTAAGTCCTTATCTCTGGGTTTAGTTACTCAGATGAGCACACAAACCAGAGCCGGCCAGCTCCTGGGGGTTTTATGGCCCTAAACAAGAATGCTGTTTGGCCCAAATGTGCTCCTACATAAATCACTAAATCACATTATGAAAAACTTGAATTGTGTGACCCAGGGATGGTGTTGGCCCTCAATGACTGCAGAGAGTGTTCATGCCAGCGGCCGGTTCTGACACAAACACACCATCTTCCTTCCCTTTATGGTCGTAGCTGCGCTGACCAAGAAGTGATAGTGTCATCACTCATTCTGAATCAGTCAGTCATTTATGCATCCACTCACACTCACTCTGATTCAATCTCTCATGCACACACACTCATCCACTCACTCAGTCACTCTGAATCAGTCAGTCATTAACGCATTCACTCACACTCACTCTGATTCAATCTCTCATGCACACACACTCATCCACTCACTCAGTCACTCTGAATCAGTCAGTCATTTATGCATTCATTCACTCTGATTCAGCCACTCGCATATTCATTCACTCACTCTGAATCAGTCACTCACACTTGCACTCACACACTCTGAATCAGTCGTTCACTTACGCAGTGAATCACACAATCACTCTTTCACTGGACCATGTACTCCGTATTGTATTCACTCTGTATTTATGCATTGAATCCTTCCCTCACTCACTGAATCGGAAACTCAGTGGCTCTTTCAAAGTAAAAACAGTACCTTATGGCACCATTAAGTTATGTGAATGCAGTAATGAATGGATCCAGTAAAATAGTCACAGTCCCTGAAGAGCACGTGCCTGGGCTTGTTCTCATTAATGAGAGAACAGCATGCACAAACACATAAGGAAACTTGTGCCATGAAAGCGACGTACTGCCATTCTGGCAGCTGATATGGCGAGGTGAACAGATATGACCAACAGGATGCCACTAATCATGTCTGGGATTCATTTCTACATTAGCCATCAAACAGGAAGTCTTCCTTAAGGTTTGCTTGAGTGAATATATAACAAATTAGACAATGCTATCTGGCTGTTAAAATCTTTCAATGGTGATGATAGCAGACCAAATATGTTATCTAAACCCATTAATTCACATTTAAGTACTGTGCGTGTATTGTATTGTGTTATTTCAATACTATTCCAATGTACGACACAATTGTATTCACTATGGTCATTATAAGCAAGAGTTTTAAGAATGTTCGTACTAGATGATACTGATTTGGTGGTTCTGCTAGAAAAAGGTTTGTTTAATGGACACAATACATAACAGATGTTAATCATAAATGCAGAAGGGGAATACCGGCTTTAAAATTCATACACATCAACATGTTCACACACATTGGAAATAAGTTTTTTTACATAATTTTTTGTGTGCTATTGTTTGGGCTCAAATACGCACGCCGTCTTTTTGTACAATTAACCCAAACACATACACACACATCCTATAACAGAGAGGTCCTGGGCACTCCTCCGGTAGCTGTCCCAGAATGCCCTGCTCACTGACAGCTGTGGGACCTGTTGACACACAGATATGCAAAGTGATTATGACTCTATTGAGATATAAAGCCGCATGCTGCTCAGGCCAACAAAGGCAGCCCTGTCTGCACTACCCAGGAGATTAGATTTAATCGTGACTGTAGCAAATATCATATTTATCTGGGCTGGGGTCCATTTAACCTCCTGTATCCTGGGAGGCTGGGGCCTGAGAGAGCTCCTTATACCGCCGAGAGGAATGCGTCCAGCGCAGAAACAGAGACACACACGCAGACGGGACCCCGACACACCGCACAAATGCGCTCTCTGTAACCTGTGCTACACCATGCCACACGTCCCAGACTCCCCCCCCCCCCCCCTCAGCTTCAGGGTTTCAGCCCTGTTTTGGGCACCAAACAACCACATGTTTGTTTCAATCTCCCTACTTCCTGTTTATTTGTTCATTCATTTATTTCTCTCAGGGACCTTTTGTCATATTTTGCAACCAGGTGAATAGAATCCCAGTCTCTGCAGCTAAATGATATAGAGACCAGATTAGCTGGGGATGATGGGAAAACATCTGTGTCACTTCAGCGATGGACTGCTTCTGACCACTTGTGGTTCTGCTCTCAGTACATCTGGCACATAAATTTTCGTTTTTAAAAATATTCCTCTGTGTGATTTGCATTTTAAAAACAAAATAAACTAACCCTCTTCCCTGATTTTCGTTGGGCGGGGTGGGGTATGTGTTCTGGATGCGTGCCACTGAGCAGACCAATTCCACATGACGGGTCTTTTTGTGTGAGAGGGCAGCTATAAAGGTGATTTGCGATGATGACATATTCCTACTGTGCTAACCGTTTCCAGTGACTGGTGGACACGGTGAAGGACAGGCCTAGTTCTACCCCACATTCAGGCCAAAAACCACCTGCCCATAATTACATGGAGTATGCCCTTCCCTGAACTCTGAACTTTGACCCCTGCCTCATGAATATGGCCCGTAAAAAACTCCAAGGACACATCTCTCCCTACAGGTAGTCAGCCCACAAACCGCCCATTCTGAATCAATGCTTAAGCCATTTTGAGGAACAAACACCAACATCCTAAGAGTGCTTTGGTCCCTGTTAGTTGAGCTGTTGCTTGGATTGTCCCTTCTGGCTTGCCATAGGCTGGAGACTGGCGGCTGGGGAACCCTCTTTCATCCCCCTGTTGTCTAATGAAATAGCGAACGCAGGCTCCCGTTTAGCCCTCAACCACAAACCATGAATGTATATATTTTTCCAGTTCACATCCGAGACTTTGTACTTCCCATCCAAAGCAGAGCCGGTCACAAGTCTGTGGGAGCCTTGGGCAGGGACCCAAATGAAAAGGGGTCCAATTTGCAAGCCCCCAAAGTTACAGCGGGGAAACAAAATTAAAGTCCCCATAAAGAACATACACTGCACTCGCTGTTTTGGTTTTTTGCGAAACGTTGATATGCAGCCCGGTGAACCGAAAGAAAAAAAACCAATGACTAATTTCCAGTGAGACCCCAAAAACACGGTGCCAGAAACCTCATTCCCCTCCGGCTACCTCTCCTGCTCCATTCTGTCGCCTCTCTTGCGCAAGTTGTGAAGAAAAGGGGCGGGACTCCAAGAGGGGTGGGGGGTCGTGCAGCGAGGGGGGCAAGGGGAGGAGTTACCTACGGCAGATGTTTGTTGCTTTGTTGAATAATTCGGTGAGAATTTTCACAAGCAGCAGCAGGGTACAGCTGGGGTACAGGTGGGGTTGGGTGGAGAGAGGGGGCATAAGCTGGGGTACAGATGTACATCAGGGGGTGTGGTGGGGGTTGGGGGGCATAACTCAGAGCCCCCTGGGGAGCTTCTGGAGAAACAAGTGACAAAACCCAAAATAATTTTCCAATGAAAGGGTGACACATGTACACACAGAAATAACTGCCTGTTATGACCGTACTGCAGTCACTGAAATCCCTCTCCTCTATAGTCTGCACCGGAGGGTCGTGGGATCTTAACCCACGCATCAGAACTCTTATTCTATAAAAAAACACTTTACCACATTTCAGAAAATTTCCATCTGCATTGCAGAAAGAGGACAACAGTATCCATTTAGTTTAAGCCAGTTTAGGACAAATGATCACATGGTCACATACTGTCATGTCTGAATGTATCTATGCAGTGCCAATAGGACACTGCCATTACTGTATTACAGTATAGTACAGTGACACTTACTTGCACGTAGTCATAGCGAAGGTCTTTGACTCGAACGCTGTTCCTCTCAAATGGAAGCCTGTACAGCTGCTTCCTCATAAGTTGGTGTTGACACAGGAAGCGGCAGAGCGTCGATATACTGACACGGTCGCTATTATGGAATGTTCTGTGATCTGCGATGATTTGCTCTCGTAGGCGGATGGCGTTGTTTGCCAACAGTACATTGACAACGGCCACTTCCTGTTCATAAGTGAACAGACGCCGCCTTCCACCCTCACGAGGTCGTCTGGCAGTTCTGTAGAAAATGCAAGAACATGACGTCATTGGTTAGGTTCTTATTTACATACTGTACGGCCATACTGTACACAGTAACATCCAAACGGTATTACATGTACTTCACAGCACTCTACCTATTGTTTTTGTTCACTGAGGAGCATATACCTAATACTGTAGGACTACATTGTATTGTACTGTGATGCAGAATGATGTGCAACAATTACATAGGTACAGTCTAGTGTAGAAAGTTGAAGACATACCTGTTCTCCAGGCTAAATGTCCATATTATGGATGCTACTGTGTTGCGACTCAGGTTGGGCTGGACTCTCTGCCCAGCCTCCCTCATCGTCAGGCCATGATTTATCACATGGTCCACCAAAGTGGCCCTAATGTCGTCAGAAATATGTTTCCGTCTATTGCCTGGTCCTCGTCCTCGTCCTCATCCTTGTCCTCCTCTCTCTCTTCCTCTCTCCTCTCTCTCTTCCTCTCTCCTTTCCTCTACCTCTTCCTCTACCTCTCGCTCACACTGTCTTCCTGTTTGCAAAGTTCTCACATAAGAAGTGAGCTTACCGGAGGCCTATTTGTAGTGCTCAGAGTAAGGCTCACACTGATTGGTGTTCAATTAGTGTATAAGTGTTTTCATGTGTGTGTGTGTGTGTGTGTGTGGGTGTTGCCAATTTCAGGTATGTTTTGCATTTTGAATAGAAGTGTTTCCCCAATGATTGCAAGAGATTTCATTTTTGAACGAAGTATCTAATGTAAGAAACAGTGTGTAGTGTGCAAGTGTGTTGCAGAATTGCACACAAAGTGTTTGTGCTTTTGGTGCCTTTGTTTAAGGCAGGGTTACAAACGTTAAAGTTGTAATGCTTTTGTCTAAGCATTCACTTTCAGTGTGTAAGTAATCGGCAAAAACTGTAACATGCAGTTTTCACAAGGCTCTATTTCACTCAGATCCCATGCTAAAATCCATCTGTAACATAATGTTTTTAATCATGTCAAAGATGACAAGGAATGAGAGAAAAAATAAAAAATAAAAAATAAAACAGACTATTCTAAGGAAATTACAGGAAGGAAATCATAACAATTATTTAAATGCATATTGTCACAATGTTGCCAGAGAGAAAACCCAGAAACACTAAGAGGTTGCTTATTCCCTGACCCTAGAAAATATTGATTTAGTATTTTAAAATAACTTTATGCACACGCCAAGTGCACATGTATGAAGCTGTATGATTGCAGGTATTGCCATGTTGCATGTCATTTCTGTGTACTGTACATGGGCATGTCTGTGGAGATGGGAGGGTTCTAGTCTTACATGACCCTCCCCCGGCCTCCCTCCAATCCCCATTAAGCCCCCAAGAACCAGGACCCCAAAAAAGGAGAGGAGAAAAAACTAGGCAGCAATTACCTCAGCTCTTGGCAGCGGCTCTAATTAAAACCAAACTTATTTCTTTCATTGAACAAACATGACAGCCTCAGAGCAGGGAGATGCAGTCGTCTGTCCTGCCAAGATATTAAGTGAGTGCAGGTGTCTGAGGAATGTCAAACAGGGTGGAGGTGAGTGTGTGTGTGTGTGTGTGTCTATGTGTGCATGTATGTATGTATTTGTGTGTGTTTGTGTGTCTGTGTGTGTCTGTGTGCAAGTATGTATGTAATTATATGTGTGTGTGTGTCTGTGTGTATGTGTGTCTCGGTGTGCATGTATGTATTTATGTGTGTGTGTGTTTGTGTGTGTACGTGTACGTGTACGTGTACGTGTGCGTGTGCGTGTGTGTGTGTGCGTGTGCGTGCATGTATGTGTGTTAGTGTGAGCGAGTGTGTCTGTGTGTGTTTGTATGTTTGTGTGTGTGTGTGTGTGTGTGTGTGTGTGTGTGCGCGCGCGTGTGTGTGTATGTATGTATGTATGTATGTGTATGCGAGGCGAGGGGGCAATACAGTTGGGACATGAAATGGCCCTGATCTCCTCGTGTTTTTGGGTCACTTGAAATGGCCCTCGCACGCCACTCACATGCCTGCCTCACATTCGGCCGCTGATGGGCGGTGCGTGGCAGACAGGCACTTGTACGGAAAAGGGCCCACATGTACACAGCAGCGCACATGTGTCCGTCCGGCGGGGTGTACGAGACAGGATGTGCACACAGCACGGCACTCTGGGGTCCCGCGCGTGTCCATAGATCGCCTGAGCATGCACGTGCTGCCTTCTTCTCCAAAGTAAATGATTGTAGAAATGCATTCAGGAGACAGCGAGGGCAGCTATAAGCAGGACCAGATGCTAGGGGTCCTCGTGACAGTTCCACCCCCCCCCCCCCCCCCGACAGTTGAGGCCAAAAATTCAAATGTAATACATCTTCCGAGAATTAATTACGGGAATCAGGTACAATTCGGTGAATGTCATTTGCTGTAATATAGCACCAGAACTTCCTGTCACCAACCAGAACTTCCTGCAGTTACTATAAGAGAGGATGGAAGGGATGGAAGGAATGATCTGAGTATCTGGCATTTCTTTATAATCTATGATCTGTATCCCACTGGATCCTGCATGGATTCCGGCTTCCTTGAGCTGGACAGGCCAATTTCCTCTGTCTCTCAGGTAACTGTGAGGGCCCTCAATCTCCTCTTAATTCCTCTACCTCCATAGCTCCATATATGCCTGAGCCGAACATCCACAAATGAAGCCTGCACCATAGGGATAGTGGAAACTATGCAGCAATGAAGAGATTGAGGACACTGTGCAGTAATTAACACAATAGCACAGGGATTGTGGAAACTGTGCAGTAATGAAGACTATAGCACAGGGATTGTGGAAACTGTGCAGTAATGAAGACTATAGCACAGGGATTGTGGAAACTGTGCATTAATGAAGGATATAGCACAGGGATTGAGGAAACTGTGCAGTAATAAAGGATATAGCACAGGGATTGGGGAAACTGTGCAGTAATAAAGGATATAGCACAGGGATTGAGGAAACTGTGCATTAATGAAGGATATAGCACAGGGATTGGGGAAACTGTGCAGTAATAAAGGATATAGCACAGGGATTGAGGAAACTGTGCAGTAATAAAGGATATAGCACAGGGATTGAGGAAACTGTGCAGTAATAAAGGATATAGCACAGGGATTGAGTAAACTGTGCAGTAATGAAGGATATAGCACAGGGATTGAGGAAACTGTGCAGTAATGAAGGATATAGCACAGGGATTGAGGAAACTGTGCAGTAATGAAGGATATAGCGCAGGGATTGAGTAAACTGTGCAGTAATGAAGGATATAGCACAGGGATTGAGGAAACTGTGCAGTAATGAAGGATATAGCACAGGGATTGAGTAAACTGTGCAGTAATAAAGGATATAGCACAGGGAAGCACAGGGATTGAGTAAACTCTGCAGTAATGAAGGATATAGCACAGGGATTGAGTAAACTGTGCAGTAATGAAGGATATAGCACAGGGATTGAGAAAACTGTGCAGTAATGAAGGATATAGCACAGGGATTGAGAAAACTGTGCAGTAATGAAGGATATAGCACAGGGATTGTACAGACTGGAGTGGGATCACTGAAGCAGAGCAGACACATATTTCAGGGCCCTGCTCAAAGCAGCTGCCTTGGAGCCAAACCCCCACTGGCAGCTGCAGGCCCCCACACCTCTCCTTCTCACACCTGGGAGCCCCTGGGAGGTCATGTGGTCCCAGAGGGACTGGAGATATGAGGGGGTGGGGCCAGAGGTCAGGGTGACCCACCTCCCTCCATCAGCAGCAGCACTGTGACATGTTCTGTTGGCTCCTCCCCTTCCACACAGATAGACAGGGCTGAGCCATCATGAGGCCATCTCACAGTGTCACGTTTTCTCCACTCTAACACAGCAAAGCCGCTTCATAACATGTGCACTGGAGCAGCATGTGGTGGCGGTGTCTGTAAAGCAGGTTTAATCCCAGATGGGATGTTGCCTCAGTGCCCCTGAGTAAGACACATTACCCAGCGCCAGCTGCTCCCGCGGGTTACTAACACCATTAGTGAAAACTGTGTTACTGTGCTTTAAAGGTGTCGGCAAGGAAAATACATAATCAGGTCTGCCGTACTCAATAAGCTGTTCACAAGAACAGCACTCGGCATGACCATGTCATGATATTTGTGTGTGTGTGGGGGGGGGGGGGCGGGGGGTGCGTGTGTGGTGTATGTGGATGTGTGTGTGTATGTGTGTGTTGTGTATGTGGATATATGTATACCTGTGTGTGTGTGTAGTGTGTGCGTTTGTGTTTGGTGTATGTGCATGTGTGTGTGTGGTGTATGTGGATGTATACTTGTGTGTTTGTGTATGTGTGTGTGTGCGTGTGTGTGTGTGTAGATGGTTGTTTGTGTGCATTTGTGTGTGTGTCTGTGTGGGGGGTTGAATTTTGAGAGAACAATGTTTGCATTTCTGTAAAATTGGAAATGTAGATTCTCTGCAAAAGAAAACTTTATTCTTTTTTTTTTTTTTTTAAATCATAAAATTGCCTTCAGCAATCATGTTCTCTTGTTTTGGAAAAAAAAAAGAAGAAACAACATGACTCAGCTCTAATGAGTCACAGGGCCCTGGAATTGACTGCGACCCAGTGGAAACAACACGTTTGCCCAAACAGATGATTTTGCCTTAATGTTGGGCAGGCTTGACACGGTGATGTCAGCGGCTGCCAGGGTGTCCAGCTCAGTCGGGCCAGCCGAATTAACAACAGCACATTTGGACTTGGGGGGGGTGGGGGGGGGGGGGGTAAACCGGGGCAGGAGTGTTGCCTCTCTGGTCCTCACAGTGTCCGTATGATGACAGACTCAGAGGAGGTGAGGTGGGGGGTGGGGGGGTGCAGCTCAAAGTTGGCCCAGCTAGGCCACACATCTGGGACAAATGACACCGCGAATGTCTCCAGAGTTCCCACACTGAGGTCACTGAAATCGAGCAACTGGAACACACTGTACCCCCCCCAGCTTGATGACATGCAGCTCTGGCTCAGGGGGGGTGTGGGTTCCCATAGGTGCGCTGGGCCAGGGTGCAAACAGGCACGCCTCTGCCCACTCCCGCGCTCATTCCTTAACGCCACGCTCGTACACGGCCCCGCCCCCTTCATTAAGACCACTTCCACTTTCCTAAGCTTTGGAGATGAATGCTTTCAGCACTGGTCTCCTGCGTTATCCTCTGGGCACACATCTTTTAGTACATATGCATTTAACCAAAAACAAATACAATGGGCTCCAACTCCATGCTTCGGGCTGTTTAATCACTCAACGTCTAATTGTGTTTTCATTTATAACTGTTCTTGAGAATACTGGCCAGCTCTGCGGCTCTAGTGCGGTTTGGGTGGTAAGGCATGTGGGGGTTTCTGGTTTAAATAGATGGCTGGAGGGAGGCGGGGTGCTGCTGTTGCACTGTTGAATAAGGTCCTTACCCGGAACTGCCTAACTAAACATCCTGCTCTGTTGCAAGTGGATGACATGATATCATACAGGGATGTGATGAAAGGCAAATTAATAAAAGGAATCATATTTCTACACGGACTTGTCAATGTGTGGAAAAGCCTGTCAGGTCATGTAGCAGAAGAGGAAATCCTAAGGGTGTTCAAAGCCAGGCCTGACATAGAATTGGATACTCTCAAGACTCTGGATAAATGACAAACCTGGGCTGAATGGCCTGTTCTCATCATTATATATTATTATTCTCATAATGATGATGACGATGAGGGCATGTCAAAATGCAAGCCAACTCAGTTAAGATGTAATGAAGGAACAGGCAACCCGGGGACTCCCTTAGTAACGGCTGAATTCAGGTGTCTGTGTGTTCAAGTGTGTGTGTGTGTGTGTGTGTGTGTGTGTGTGTGTGTTAGTCTCCCACTAACAGAACCTGCAGGGCTGGACTGTGACACTGCAGAGAATGTGGGTTGCCTAGCAGCAGCAGCATGAAATAACCTTTGTGTATAAAACTGTGCCTCCATCCCAGCGCTGGGTGTGGTCTCACCTGTAGAGGAGAAGTGGGGAAGGGGAGGGTTTCACACGATTCACGTCCACCAGGGTGTGTCACGCGGCCATTCACAGAGTCGAGGAACCGGCTCTCCACAGCCCCTCGTATTTCTGCTCCCTGCGGATTCAACAATGGAAAACCGAAAAAAAAGAGGAATGTGAGATTGGGGAGGGCTGTTTACCAGGGGAGCTCTCCCCCCTTCCTTCTGCTTTCATGGGAGAGAGATGAACAGGGGCTCCAGGCCCAAACACACAAAGCGTCTTTTAAAGAGCACCTAATCTCATCTGTCTTAACAAACTGGGGCTTCTCTTTGCCACTGAGGACCTTTTAATCTTCCTCTTCTTGTTTAGACAATGGCTAAACAAACAGTCATTAAGGGTGATGCTTTTCTACATGCATCTCTGCAAAAGAGGAGGGAAAAGCACCTGCCAAGCACCCTGTTCTGCACCACCATAGAGTACCCTATACAAACCACTGCAACAAACTGAAGCACCATAGAGTACCCTATACAAACCACTGCAACAAACGGAGGCACCATAGAGTACCCTATACAAACCACTGCAACAAGCTGAAGCACCATAGAGTACCCTATACAAACCACTGCAACAAGCTGAAGCACCATAGAGTACCCTATACAAACCACTGCAACAAGCTGAAGCACCATAGAGTACCCTATACAAACCACTGCAACAAACTGAAGCACCATAGAGTACCCTATACAAACCACTGCAACAAACTGAAGCACCATAGAGTACCCTATACAAACCACTGCAACAAACTGAAGCACCATAGAGTACCCTATACAAACCACTGCAACAAGCTGAGGCACCATAGAGTACCCTATACAAACCACTGCAACAAACTGAAGCACCATAGAGTACCCTATACAAACCACTCCAACAAACTGAAGCACCAGAGTACCCTATACAAACCACTGCAACAAACTGAAGCACCATAGAGTACCCTATACAAACCACTGCAACAAGCTGAGGCACCATAGAGTACCCTATACAAACCACTGCAACAAACTGAAGCACTATAGAGTACCCTATACAAACCACTCCAACAAACTGAAGCACCAGAGTACCCTATACAAACCACTGCAACAAACTGAAGCACCATAGAGTACCCTATACAAACCACTGCAACAAGCTGAGGCACCATAGAGTACCCTATACAAACCACTGCAACAAACTGAAGCACTATAGAGTACCCTATACAAACCACTCCAACAAACTGAAGCACCAGAGTACCCTATACAAACCACTGCAACAAACTGAAGCACCATAGAGTACCCTATACAAACCACTGCAACAAACTGAAGCACCATAGAGTACCCTATACAAACCACTGCAACAAACGGAGGCACCATAGAGTATCCTATACAAACCACTGCAACAAACTGAAGCACCATAGAGCATAGAGTACCCTATACAAACCACTGCAACAAACTGAGGCACCATAGAGTACCCTATACAAACCACTGCAACAAACTGAAGCACTATAGAGTACCCTATACAAACCACTCCAACAAACTGAAGCACCAGAGTACCCTATACAAACCACTGCAACAAACTGAACCACCATAGAGTACCCTACACAAACCACTGCAACAAACGGAAGCACCATAGAGTACCCTATACAAACTACTACACCATACTGAAGCACCCTAGAGTACCCTATACACTATCAACGCGCACACACACACACACACACACACACACAAATACGTATATACATATATATATATATACATTCAAGCATTTGTTCTTCTCCACAGACCCCTTTCACATTTAAGTAGCCGTGGATTTTAGTACGTTTAGAATGAAGAACAACAAAATAAAATATGTTATGTTATTAAAGTTAATTCAGTTTGCAAATGTGAATTAACTTTTTCCCACAAAAAAATGTTAATTTGAAGGTGCAAAGGCCTCACCGTTTCAAGAACCAAGAATAAAAGTCTCAATCACAGCAATAATGTGACAGAATTATCCTCCACAACCCAAAAAGCAACAGTGAGATAAAACTATTTATAAGTCCATATGGCTGAAGATAACAATAGCAAAGCACACAATCAAGGTCAATGTGTAGCACCCTCCGCTGGTTGGGAGCAGAATTCATGGGATTCTTTGTGCCGGGATGCACTTTGCATGACTTTGATCTGGGATTTCTGCCCCCTTTTCCCCAAATACCTGCGTCCTTCTGGCCGGCATTATGGCAGCGGGGCGGTCAGAGCTGAAGGCAATCTGACCGGATGAGGGTTCTCGGGGGGATTATATTCAACGTTGAGAGACAGGTTTCCCCCCGGTCCCCAGCTCTCTCCCACAGAGCAGCTCCGAAGCCCCCTGGTGGTGGGGTAATTAAAGTGCCCCTGCGGGGGCAAGCTGAGGTCACGGTTACAATTCCCACAGAAAGGGCCGGAGCCGCGGGTCCCCCTAATCCTGTTTGTGGCCGTCAGGAGCCACGCTATCGGAAGGGCGGAAGAGCGGGAGGCTGGCCACGGGACACAATAACACAGCCGGAGAGGAGGAGTGAGGGAGGGAGGGAGGGAGGTGAAGGATGAAAGGAGAGACAGGGGCGGGTAGGAGGGGGAGAGAGGGACTTGGCGTTACTGCATTCCCCCTCTCCCTCTCGCTTTTTTAACCCCTCTTCTCCTTGCTCGGTCTCACCCAAATTCCTTTTCGTGAATACCTACCCAATCTCCCCGAGCTCATTCTGCCTTTCATCTCTTCTATTCGTCTGTTTCTCTCATCTTCCTCTCACATTCAAGGTCTCACTCTTTCTTTATGTACCTCCCTGCGTCGTTCCTTCTCCCAGTCACAGTGCTTGTCTGCACCGGCCCCACAGTCCTTCCTCAAGTCACAGTTCTTCTTCAAAGTCACAGTGCTTCTCCAAGTCACACTGCTTCTTCAAAGTCACAGTGCTTCTCCCAGTCACAGTGCTTCTTCCCAGTGACAGTGCCTGTCTGTACCGGCCCCACAGTGCTGGAGAGAACTTCCCGGAGTGGTCAGGACAGCAGAATCATCGATGCAGGCTGAAGACCCCACTCTCTTAAGACTACATCTTGGTTCCCCTCCCATCCCACCTTATAGCACTCCCACCTATTGTACTAATTCAGGTTAGGATAGTTTCAGGTTATATCTTTATGGTTTATTGTCGGCTTGTTATGGATGTAATCTGTATGTGTTCAGAATGTGTGTTTTGGTTCTTGGTCAGCACAGTTAACTTGCACTCGTGCTTCAGCGATGCTGTATCTTTATCTCTCTAGTCTGGGAATGTTATTAGCCTGATCTGGCACTAGTGCTCATATTAATCAGGTGAATGTGCTTCCAGTGTGTTTCTCCTAAACTGTAAGTCACCCTGGTGAAAAACATCTGCTAAATGAATATGATGTACTGTGATGTACTGTAATGTCCATATTCTCTTTCCCTCCTGCTCGTGGTTGTTTCACATGGTTGTGTTTTCTCATGTGCATTTGCTGTGCTCTCATATAACTTAAAAAAAAAGAAAAACAAGGTTAAACTTACGAGCGGTTCAACCATAGTCCTCCCCGCTCTAATCCCTGGCCCCCATGTGGACAGCAGAGTAGAATAGGGCACAGTTGTGGTTCCCCCCCCCCCCCCCAAAAAAAATCTCTGAGACCCTCAGGGGTTCTGCCCGCGCCCCAAACGGCCCCAGCCCCCTGCACCCCCTCCAACCTCGACCAGCTTTGCAATCCAATTAGACCCCTTCATTAACCCACACAGCGGGAGAAAAAGACAGGTTGCACACATTCTCTCTCTCTCTCTCTCCCTTTGTCTCACACACACATACACGTTTACGCAACTATACTCTCACACACAACAGCAGTTGCACACCTGCGCATTAGCATGCTTGCACTTCCAAGCGGCTCGCTATATTCCTGTCCCAGGGAGAATGGGCGCATTATGTCCCCGTGCATAAGCGTTTGTCTATTCCTGGCAGGCTTCTGCGTGGCGGTACGCTGAGCATTAGGCGTGACTTACCTCTGCCAGACTGTGTCAACCATTACGCCATGGGCTCTGACGGCTACCTCATCACGGAGGAGCCTCCCTCATCGCTCTCAGTGAGGCTGTTCATTATGGAGCCGTGCTGGGAGACGTGGTGATGGCAGACAGCTGGCTACTGGACCTTGGGGCTGCTGCATGCCAGGGAAAACAGCACCCCGTTCCCATCACACATACCCCCCTCTCCCACCCGCCAAAGTCCCAGGGCTGTACGTAACACCTCAACCAATTAACGGGCCCAACACGATACACACACTCCTCCTGAAACATTCCACAACCATGTGGTCAAAAAAAATACCAAAAAATATATTTAAAAAAACAATTCTCAGCCCTGTGTCTCCATCCTACACACTTAGTATAGCAAGTTTAATCTAATGTTTGCTTGTTTGATTTAATTGGTGCCTGCCAAAATAACGAGCTGGAGGAGGAGATTCCGGATCATCCCGAGCTAATTACCTAAACTCATGCCTGTGGTTGAGGGTACTCACATTGCACATTCACAGCTATCCTCCATGTTTTCATTCTCATTCCTCCCAAGTTCTACTGCTCTTCCTTCCCTGCAGTTCTATGATGTCACAAGACCTGGTTCTATGATGTCACAAAGCCAGGTTCTATGATGTCACAAGGCTAGGTGCCTCCCCAGGCATTGGAATCCAACAAAAAACTTACTTTCTCTGGTATAATTATTTTTGTGCACACAAACACCATAAAACGTTGACCTGAGTGGACAAGTACAGAATGGACATATTTGTTTGCAGTCACTCTTCAGTGAGGAAGGATATTTTTTTAGCCTTGAGTGCAGATTATTCCTGAAGGTAGTTATTGAAGATATATTGAAGATCTGTGCGCCTGTTTTTAATCCAAAGAGCTGAAGTAAAAGTGCAATCCAGTTCTGTTTAAAGTGCCAATTTTGCATGCGCCCGCACACACCTGAAAACGAAGGGCATGATCTGAAACAAAGCAAAGTCTCATGGGAGCTGAGCTAGTTGCGTGAGCGTTGTACGTATTTCAGAGCTGGGGGAGGAGGGGGAGAAGCTCCACCACAAAGATGGCCCCAGTATCGCCCGCAGCGCTGACTGCAGGACGTCTTAACGCTTCGCCATCACGCAACTAGTATCACAGCGTCACACAGAAAAATTGCCTCAAACCCTAGGGCACTTCAGGATCATGTGACCTGCCCTGGCTAACACCTTGTAGCGTGTGGATGAGAGAGAGAAAAGCTATCCCTGTCTTTTTCTGTCTTTCTCTCCCTCCCTCTTTCTGTCTCTCTCCCTCCCTCTCTCTCTCTCTGCCTTCTGGGCAGGGCAGAAAAGGGTTACAGAGAGGCCTGCATTCCAGGAGAAATGGCGGAATCAACAGGCATGAAATTCATTTCTCACATGGCTGCATCTGCGCCTCCTAATCATAACCTGGACTGACAATTCAATCACGCACTTCCTCGCCCCATCCTGTTCCCCTCCCGCCCGCCCTCCTCCTCTACTAATTACACAATCTCCCAACCCCCCAGCTCGTTAGCCACAACCAAAAACAATTAACAACGCCAACTGGAATTACAGTAATGGCCATTATGGAGCTAGTGACCTGAACCCCCTCCCCCTTCTAAGCACCTACACTTATTTGCGAGGGGGTCCCGGATGCGTTTTCTGGGAGTCTGATTGGCTAAAGGCTAGTGCAGAAGGGTGGTAATGGAGGGAGGGGGGCGTGGTATTTGTTTCTCCTGGCGGTGGGTATTCACACACTCGCAGCACGCCCCACCACACGCACCTCAACGCCATCCTTGCAAAAAGCCAGATAAGTGGATGACATAATTACACTGATTGGCAATCGTTACAGTCCAAAAGGCGGAAGGAGTTTGCCGTGGTCCCTGAGTGGGAAAACAAAGCAAGATGCAGGATATTTTGCTGCCCCCTTCGTGGGAGGTGTGGGGTGGGGGGAGATCCTCCGGATCTGTGAGCCTGCTTTGGGACAGGGCCCTCTCACGCTCATTGTCCTGGGACAGTGTGTTACCCACGGCCCTGACACAGGTACAGCCTCAGGGAGCCAAGCAGTGAGAGTGTATGCACAGTGTGTGTGTGTGTGTGTGTGTGTGCATGAGTGTGTGTGTATGTGTGAGTGTGTGCGTGTACATGTGTGTGTGTGTGTTTGTGCATGTACGTGTGTGTGTGTCTGTAAATGAGTGTGTGTGTATGTGTGAGTGTGTGCACATACATGTGTGTGTGTGTGTGTGTGTACAGTGAAGGGTTTGGGGGGGCTCTGACAGTCTGGCAGTGCTGTACTTGTGGCCCCTCACTCTTGGGATTAATACTAATTGTTTGAGAATGACTCTGAGCTGTGGACCACCCAGAGAGAGCGAGGGAGAGTGGAGAGGAGGAGGAAAAAGGGGGAGTGCAGGAGGTCGAGGGAGAGCTTGAGCAATAACGGGGAGGGGAAGGGGGGGGGGGGGGGCATAGTCTACTCTCTTCCACTTTGTCTCTCCCTCTCATTCCTTCATTCTCTACATCTTCTGTTTCCCTCTCTCACTCTGGCTTTGAAAACAAAGAGAGAGAAAGAGAGAAGCACACCTCGTCCGGCAGCCATTGAAGCAGGATGAAGGACAGACATAAAGCCACGCATGTGTTTTTGTTCCCCCAGGAGTACCTGATTCTGTGTGCGGGGCATCCTGGTAGGGGGGGGGGGGTGAGAGACAGCACAGCATCAGACTTCATCGTTTTGTGTGAGCTCCGTACCTGGGGGGGTGGAATGTCCTTAATCTGCCCCCAGAGGAACTAATAAAAATCCAGTGGATTGGCTCTCCCCACTGAAGGAGGACAGCGAGGATGGCATTGCGTCCCCCCCCTCCATAGCAACATGAGATATGGACGGGAGAGCCAGCGTAATGCAGCAGGCGAGCGCGCGGTGGAGAACCCAGCACCGCAGAGCCCGTACTGAGACACCACACTAACAGCTGTGTTTACAGCACCTGGCCTTGTGACATCATGGAACTTGACCTTGTGACATCATAGAACCTGGCCTTGTGACATCATGGAACCTGACCTTGTGACATCATAGAACCTGGCCTTGTGACATCATGGAACCTGGCCTTGTGACATCATAGAACCTTGCCTTGTGCCATCATAGAACAGGACAGAAGGAAGAGCAGTAGGAGAGGTATTTCACGAAGCAGGATTAATGAGTTTGCTTGATACCAAGACTGAGTAAAACCCAGAACCCTCCCAAATCTGGAACATGGACTGAAGTAAAAAGAGCTGTTCCGGGTTTTACTCAGTGCAGTTATCCAGCTAACTCCGTAATCCTGCTTTGTGAAATACCCTCCAGGTTTCACCCAAAGCCCAGGGTTCCCACGTTTTTCAGCAGGGACCTGTGAGGGGCGGCACCGGGGTTAAGAAGTGGATTGGACCGCTGGACTTTAGCGCCTCGGGTAGTGAACAAGGCTGGTGCCCACAAGGTGCTTTTCTTGGCTCCACCTATATATGATAAAATAAGTCACTGAAGCCTCAGCAAGTGAGGCTGGCAGGCCCTTGGCACCATCCTTGTGCAATCCCACCGAATCCAGCCACTCCCACTCGCCCCGCCTCCCCTACTTTGATGCCAACCTGAGACGTGTGTAGTCACTGGAGGGGGGTGGCGGGGTACTCACCTAGCAGGAAATCCCTTGACGGTCCAGTGGCCTGACCTGACACACTGACTCACATCCATAGAGCAACCGACTGACCCCCCCCACACACACACACACACACACACACACACAGCGGGAAAGCGGCACAAACCACAAAAAAAAGCTAAAAAAATCGAACCCCCCCACCTCCCTACCAACATCTCACCCTTCCCTCGCCATCTGTCTTTTAGGCCACGGCTGTTCCAGATTTTCATAACACAACACACTGCCTCCTTCTCTCACTCTTTCCCTCCTTTGCTCTCTTCCCTCTCTCTCTTCCTCCCCCAATGGCAAAGTGGGAGGCTCCCTGAGCCCCCCCCTCCCCGCCGGTCCCCTGCCGGCAGACTCCCTTTCCACACCAGCTGCCAAAAATAAGACAGTCTGGGCTGAGGGCCCTGGGGGGGGGCAGCGTAGGTGAAGTAGAGTCCTTCTCCTGGCCCAGCACTTCCCCGGCTGAATTCAGACACTTGGCTCTGTTTATTTAATATTCAGTCAGCCGCGGGGAGTAGGGTTAGCCACAGCTTATAAAACTCAGTCAGCGTGACCAAAAAATACCCCCCAACCCCCTCCAAACACACACACACACACACGCACGCCCTACGCTTTCACGCCTCTAACGCACACGCAAATACGCACACACGCTGGAGCTCCGCCCCTGCGAACACGCACATATCCAAGGCCTCTCTTTAGCTCACGTACACCCGGAACATACATCAGAAAGAATGTGCGTGTGTGTGTGTGTGCTGCGTGTGTCGCCACGGCAACAGACAAGGAACAGATCACCAGGCCTGCTCCACTTTGAGTGGCTCAAACCGCTACCACACTGGCAGCTAAGTGTAAAAAGAGTCTTTAAAAAAACTAAATACTGTACATAACATTAATAATTATTTCCAAAAAACAGAAAGCACTCGCACATTGGCTTTTCTTGGTCCAAGACCCAAGATAATTAATCTTTTACTTTAAAATAATGATCATCAGTACATAAATGCTTGTATTCCATTGCTGCCGTTCTGATAGTAATCTGCCTGCTCTTCACATCCATTTCAGCTGCTGGCATCTCCACAAAACATCCCAAGTTTGACAGCTGTCTTGGGCCACAAAAGGAAACGGGGGGAAACCGTACCCACCGTGGCGGAAACCCAGCAGTTGTTGTGCTTCCTTGGGACCTCCCCCAAACGGCAGTCGTGCACGAGCGAGCGCGCACTCGGGGAAGCCCGAGGCCTCGCGGGGGGCCGTCCATTCTGTCAGCAGGGCCAGAGTCGCTCCACCCCGCCGCGAGGCAATCCCAGCATGCCGGGGACGCCATGGCAACGATGGGGCCGGTCAGAGGTCGCAGGAGAAAGGTTGCTTTTATCTGCTAATGAGGTCGCTACCTGCGGCTCTGCCTCTGTCTCTCTCCCTCCCGCGCTCCGTCGCGGGTCCGGGGGCCGCGGCCTCCATGAATAAGCCCAGCTGACAGCGATGCCGTCTTCACTCATCTCAGCCGCCACTTCAAACGGCGACTCTGAGCCCTCAGACGGCGGGGGATGGAAGCAGAGGGCTGAGGGGGGGGGGGGGTGAAGGCAGAGCTGGCTCCAAGTCCAAACAGTCTACGCTCAAACCGTCGCTTTGGGTACGGCTTAATTGGTTTCGCGCACGCCCAGCCAAACGCAAGCTGTCGACAAACGGCACGCAGAGCGCATCCCTGCCATATTTTTCATATGCTGCAGGGCATTCATACAATATGCATTTCTCCCATACATTTTACATGTTATTTACAGATGAATATTTACAGCACAAATCAACTTAAATACGTCACTCAATGGGGGGAAATTACATCAGTCGTTCCAGGATTGAAACATACGACCTCCTGGTTACAGGTTTTTTTCCCTCACCGCTGTATCACGCTCTTTAGCGGTAACAATGATTTTTCGACACAGTAAAATGGCCAGCGTTAATTAAACTACAACAGAGTACATATGAGTCCAATAGGAACCACATGTACTCTGTATGAGTTTGATTTAGCACTGAATATTTTACTGTGTACCTGCAGATGTGAGAGCGGCCTGCATGGCTGCTCCAAGATGGGAGCACAGGCTTCTGGCTGAATTATGGGTAATATGGTCACCGCATTTGGCTTCTCCTTATTTAATCGTTACTTAACCAGAATGGTGAACTTAAAAGGAATACTATGCAGGATTTTTTGCCGTGCTGTGGCCCTGTGTTTACAATCAAACAAGTCTCCTCCTCCTCCCCCGCCCAGAATTCGATACGAAAGGTGCCCGACTTTTGACTGAGCTTGGTTATTCTGTAATATTTTATAGGTAAATGTCCTGCATAGTGTGACTTTAAGAAGTATTACAGAAATGACCTGTGGAAACAAGATGAGAAGTTACAGGGTTCCACCTCCTGATGGCAGTTTGAGATATAACCCTTTAGAAAGTCACATATAATGATATAATATTGTTTTTTAAAACATTTTAAAAGAGTAATTTTGAGTGTTTGATCTGTCCTATGGAGAAATGACACAACGAAGAGCGTTCCCATGTTAATGAACATTTTTTAACAGAAATATCTATTTTGTCATACTATACTCTAAACGCTCATGGTCAATTTATATGAAGTGCAAAAGCTAATTTTATTAGACTTCTCCTATCATTATATCATTCTAGTATTGGGCAGTCTTAACTATATCCCCCTCATTCGGCTCTTGGGTCTGGGCTTTGTGGATGGTGGAGTTACGTCAGGAAGGGTTGGGCAAACCAGCGGAGAGGTAAGAGGCTACACTGCAGAATGGGGGGTTGTGGGGTTCTGAAGCACTTCCACTGTATCGATAGGATGGAAAACCTATCACTGGACTGCTCGGTAAAGACAGGTACCCCCGTACCCCACGATTCAAGCACAAAGGAAGCCTCTGGGATGGGTAGAGGGGTTGTTGTGGCAGAGCAGTCAAAACGATGTACGCAGAACAGCATTCCAGAAGCACAGGCAACAATGGAGAAGGCCCACCTACCCGGCCAGCGATCTGAACTCGCGTCAGGACCATCCCAACCCCCCCGACCGTCCGTCCGTCCGTCCATCCGTCTGCCCTCTGACGAGCGGGGCGAGGATGCTCGCCGTCTCTCTCCCACGCGTCCCCACACGCAGTCCAGCGCTCGGGTACGCACGCCCCCTGTCATGTTGTGAACGCTGAGAAAGGAGTCCATTAACTCCCGATTTAGTGCCAATGTCATGCCGTCCCTTTGTGAGGCCGTGACACCCTGTGAATGGGAACTCCCCCTCACACACACCCTGCCCGGCTCCTCTCTGGGCTGGAAGGCCTGCGTTTGGCGGGTTGAACGTGAATGGGAACTCCCCCCTCACACCCCTGCCTGGCTCCGCTCTGGGCTGGAAGGCCTGCATTTGCGGGTTGAACGTGAATGGGAACTCCCCACTCACACCTCTGCCCGGCTCCTCTCCGGGCTGGAAGGCTTGCGTTTGGCGGGTTGAACGTGAATGGGAACTCCCCCCTCACACCTCTGCCTGGCTCCTCTTTGGGCTGGAAGGCCTGCGTTTTGGCGGGTTGAAAAGGGACAAAGTTGCGGTTGGGGGGTGGGAATGGAGGTTTGCAGGGGTGGCGGAGTCGCTGCTACGTGTCTCAGAGCGCCTTTGTCATGGGGGCCTGTCTGTGTGTTCAGCCCTTAAATGAGCTGGCACACAGACAGAGAGAGAGGGAGAGAGAGGGGGGGGAGGAAGAGAGAGGGAGAGAGAGAGGGAGAGAGAGGGGGGAGAGGAAGAGAGGGAGAAAGAGGGGGGGAGAGGAAGAGAGAGAGAGAGAGACAGAGACAGAGAACATCAGAGAAAGTCAAAGGGCAGACAGGAAAGACAGAGATCTCCACTCATTCAGATCTTCAGTTACAGTTTGTCAAGATGTAAAGTCCTATAAGCCCATATGGCTTGAGTGTTACTGACACAAGAAAACATTAATTAATTTATTGTTCAAACAACAGAACTTTCAGTAACAGGTCAAAACACAGGCTGATTTCAAATATCAGGTCTGGAACCCTCAATCATGAACTACAGTGAACAGAACACAACCATTCCTACATAAATAACTTTTCTGGCCAGCCAATCAAAAGCAAAATATGTAAGACCCAATAAGAAATAACTATGAGGACCATCATTGCTAAGTACATTGTATTATTCACTTTTTGAATGACATGGCCATCAATAATCTGGACTTTAATTTACTTTACTTTGTATAGTTCATTGTAAAAAAAAAAATACATAAATAAATAAATAAATAACAAATTTAAAAAAAGTAGTATGATTGTAATTAAAAACTAGCGTTAGCCAGGATAAAATTTGTGCCCAGAAGTTACCAGTTAGCCTCAGTGAGGAAAATGCCTCTTTCTGATTACTGCTGCCAGCTCTCCTGTGGAACTGTGTCGCTTATAGTCACTGAAATAGTGAGCTGGTGGGCGAGTCCATCAGAGAAGCGGACAGGCTCCAGCTCTGGGGCTCATTTTGTGGGGTGTGAGTGACACAGGAGTCAGCTGACAGGCACAACTACCAATCCAAATGACATTACATTTTTTTCCCTCATCTTCAATGTTTTTCTCCCCCATATCATTCAGACAGGGGGAGCGAGAGAGAGGCTTACAGGCAGAGATGGGGTAACAGTAGCCTAACAAGCGTGTCATGGTGGGGGAATCCAGCACTTGGCCGCACGAGGGGATTCATTTAAGGGTTGAGAGTTGACCGCCCTACGTCGTTGTACAAGCTGCTTTGGAGTTACAAGTTACGTGTATGTTTTTTGTTTTAATCCACAAACCTAAGAATGCTCTTATACCAGCCATTGTAAAGCTGCCAGGTCGTCAGAAACACTAAGTGTTTAGAAATATCCTTCATCGAACACATACACTAAAACTGAAATAATGTAAAAAGACTGCATAAACATCAGTCAGTCACTCAGAAGCTGTTTGTATGCTTTATGAGTCAGCAAATAGTTCCCTTTTTTGACCTTGATATGTCCTTCTATTCCCAAAAGCTTCTACATGACTCTTCCTGGTCTTCTACGCACGGAAGTGCTGTGTTTGTGGTTTTGCTGGACGCCTCAAATGCTTTTAGCAACGCGCTCGCCCGCCCAAATCCTCTCTTCCCCTCTTCTCAATTAGCGGCCCTGAAGGAATGCAACAGGTGCTGTGGCCCACAGTACCCTCGTTCAATTAGGGAGCGGTCCTGCGAGCTGATGTCATACACACACACACACACACACACACACACAGAAATAATTGGCCCTAGCTGAACCGCGATCAGGCCGGGTGGACGATTCAGGGCTCGCACTCCCATTCGCTTCATAACTGGTCTCCACTGGTCTCAACAAAAACAGCACCTAAATCACACAAAAACAGGCCTAAAGCCTCGCTTGGATAAAACACTTCCATTAGCGGTGCCGTACCGCCGCCTCTGTAGCGACTCCATTCAGCGAGCTGGCCTTGGAGACAGGGCGTGTGTAAGGGCGATCGATCGCTGAGGCTCAAAGAACAGGAAGAAAGAGAAGCTCTGGTTGTGGTAAGCACTATCTGCTAGAGCACAACTAAAAAAAGATTGCTTCAGAAATACAAAGAAGTAACATGGCGCTAACCTCATCTAGCAACGCGTAAAAAAGCTGGGTCGTTGGTTGCTGTTGCCGCTCGGTTATTGAATTTTGTTAAAAAAAAAAGGTATTTTTCCTTAAATCCTGAGTTTTCTTTAGTAATACCAGACCCCTTTCCAGCTGTGACCCCCCCCCATCCTTCCCATTCCCTCTGTCAGGGTCGGCTGCCCAGTCTTCAAACCCAAACAGGTTAAGTGGGGACTCTCCATGGGTCTAAGCATTATCAGCTCTAAGAGGAAGAGAGGCAGAGGGGTACAGAGAGAGGAACTTCAGCACACGCCCAATCAAACACATTTCCCTCACTAATAAACCATACATGCCAATTTAACATAAACTGTCGTTCAAAATTATTAATGTACATAAAACAAATTATCACTGGAGTTGGGAGAAATGTATTTGAAGTTCAGTAAGTTAAGGATTAATTTCATATTCACTTAATTAATGCAAAAATCCTCATAGAATTTTTCAGTTCATTAATTTACTTTCAACTAACTTCTTGAAATTAATAAATTGAAATAGAATTTCCGGAACGGTTTTAATATAAGCAGTATACTTAAATATTTTAATGCCTTTAGTGTGTGTGTGTGTGTGTGTGTGTGTGTGTGTGAGAGAATTTCATGCAGTTATATTTATTTACTTGCTTACTTACCAGAAACTGCTCAATCTATACACTTCTGTACATAAGCAAAATGACTTGCTTCTGATTATTAATCCAAACACTCCCCCTGGTGGTAGATTCAGGAAAAACAACCTCTGTCATCATACACAGATTTTGTTTGCACAATAAGTCCAAGATGCAGAGTGTTCAGGATGCCAGTGTTGACATGGCCTGCATCAGGAATAGAGGATATTAGAGAGAAAGTGTAAGCCACGCAAAAACCGCTGCTCCCCTCCCTTGCCATCTCCAAGCTCTGTGTGTTTCCTGATTCTGCCTTTCACTGTTGGCACTCACTTAGCTAATATACAGTATACTTTTAGTCTACAACGCAAATCCATATGTTAGATTACTAGCTAGCGTACTTGTTTTAATCGCTCAGCGATTCAAATCGACCTGCTATCTTGCTTCACCCCTCGGCCTGGATCTACGACCCTGTCTGCATCGCCTGCTGCCCGGATCCCCTGCTGAGTCTACCTCCCGGCTTACCTCTCCTCTGCTACTGACCTCAGATCCGGCCATACAGGTGTTTTTTTCTCACTGAATCAAGCCACGCCCCCTGGTTTTAGTTACTTTTGCAAACCTCGCCCCTCTGGTAGGGGCGGTGGCCTTGCAATTATCTATCATATCAATTTCACTCCATCTGAAGTCTTCCTCCCGGTTTCTGTTACATCCTTTGAATACATTGCATTTAAATTACACACATGCTGTTCTCATCTATCGCCCTCTTAAACCAAATAAAAATTTTCTGTCTGAATTAACTGAGCTCCTCTCATCTGCCTGTCCCGTCTTCCCATCTACTGTTACTGGGCGACTTCAATATACATGTCGACTCCACTCACTGTACCCCTGCCTCTGACCTCAATGTAGTCTTAGACTGTTTCAACCTCACTCAACACGTACACTTCCCCACACACTCCAAGGGCCACACTTTAGATCTTGTCTGCTCTACCGGTCTTAACATCTCAAACCTCACCAGCTCTCAGTTCACTTTGTCTGACCAGTTTGATTAATTTTCTCCTGTCCACCCCTGCCCCTCAGCCCAAACAGCCGTGAACCATCTCCTTCCAGACTACTAACTTTATAAACCCTGCACACTTTGCTGCTTCAATCATATCTGCCCTATCACTCGATCACACTATACACTCCCCTGAACAGTTTGCAACCACACCACACGATCCAGCACCCTCAACTCTTTTGCTCCCCTCAAAACTAAGCTGGTCACCTTTGCCACTCCATCCCCCTGGTTTACCCCTGAGCTTTGTGCCATAAAGTAGACCGTCCGTCGTTTAGAGCGCCTCCACAATAAAACTGGTCTCACTATCCATGCCCAAGCCCACCAATTCCTTATAGACATACAGAGATGCCCTTATTGCTGCCCGATCCTCTTACTATTCCACCATAATCCAAAACTCCAACGGAAACCCTCGCACCCTCTTCTCCACCGTTAGCAAACTTCTCAACCCCCCTGAAAATTACACTACCTCTGGCTCCACATCACTCTGCAACTCCTTCCTAGATTTTTTTCACACCAAAATCACTGACGTATACCACACTCTGACCTCATCTACACCCCCTATAAATGAACCACCCCCTACTACTGCCACTGCAACTTCTCCCCTCTCTGGTTTTACCTTCACCCAGATTGACTGTGCCTCACTCACCAAACTCATTTCCTCTGCCAGACCCACCACCTGCTCCCTAGATCCCATCCCCACTGCCCTGATTAAAGCCTGCCTCCCTACTCTCTACCCTTACATCACCAAACTCAGTAACCTGTCCCTGACCCATTGTGTTGTCCCCTCCATGTTCAAAACTGCTGCCGTCACCCCAATCACTGGACCTGGACCCAAACACTCTCTCCAACTTTCGTCTCATCTCCAACCTCACATTTATGTCCAAACTCCTGGAAAAAGTTATTGCTTCCCATACAAGTCTGGCAATAACCTCTTTGAGTCCCTTCAGTCTGGCTTCCAACCCCATCACAGCACAGAGATTGCCCTGACTAAAGTTGTAAATTATCTCCTCATATCCTCTGACTCCGGTGCATATAGCATTCTCATCCTGCTGGACCTCTCTGCCGCTTTTGACACAGTCAACCATAACATCCTCCTCACCCATCTGTCTCACCTAAGCATCTCTCAACTGGTTTCACTCATACCTCACCAATAGGTCAGAATTAATATCTATCCACGGTCACACCTCAGTTCTGGCCGCTGTCACCAGGGTGTCCCACAAGGTTCTGTTCTTGGTCCCCTCCTCTTCATCATTTACATGCTTCCCCTTGGCCCCATCCTCCAGCTTTGGTCTCAATTTCCATTTCCATTTCTATGCAGAGGACACCCAAATCTACATCAGCTCTACATCCACTAATCAGCCACCCACTGCCATCATTGAAAACTGTCTTGACACATGTCAAATCCTGGATGCAACACAATTTCCGAAAACTCAACTGTGAAAAAATTTAAATCATTCTCATCGGACCAAAACCCCAACTCACAAAACTACACCACTTCTCTCTCTCCATTGACGGTACCCCAGTCCCCCCTGGTCCGCAACCTTGGTGTCTTATTCGATCCATTCCTCTCCTTTGAAAAGCACATCAATAACACTGTCATGGTTTCATTTTTTAATCTACGCAATATCTCCAGACTCAGACCCTCTCTCACCCATCCTGATGCAGAAAAACTCATCCATGCATTCATATCCAGCAGACTGGACTATTGTAATGCACTCCTCACTCGTCTTCCCTCCCGACTCCTACACAAACTGCAATTGGTTCAGAACTCGGCTGCAAGAAAACTTTCCCGCACATCCTCCCGGTCTCACATCAATCCTGTCCTGAAAAATTTACACTGGCTCCCAATCATCACACTATCAACCCTGTCCTGAAAAATTTACACTGGCTCCCAATCACATCACGCATCACATTTAAACTCCTCCTCCTAGTCTACAAATCCCGAAATGGCCTCACACCCACATACGTCTCTGACCTCCTGCTCTCCTACCAGCCATCCAGACAGCTACGTTCATCCACTGCTACGTTCATCCTCACCACCATCCCCTCAGCGCAGTTTTTTTGGTGACCGCGCCTTCTCAGTTGCCGCCCCCAAACTCTGGAATGCCCTCCCCCCTGACATCCATACCTCACTCACTCACCTCCTTCAAATCCCGCCTTAAAACCCACCTCTTCTCCCGAGCCTTCCCTTGATGTATGTCTCACCCCTCTGTCCACCACATCCTCTCCTACCCCCAGTCCTAGTCCCACTGCATTTTTTTTTATTGTATGATTTTTTGTTATCATTGTATTCTTTCTCTGTCTGTCTTAATATGCTTTTGTACCCTGGTTTTTTTTTTTTCTTGTTTTCTTCTACTTTTGTTGTTAAGTTTGAGTTTGTGAGTGTGTGAAAAGCGAAATAAAAAAAAAATGATTTATTTTTATATTTATATTTAACGTAAAACGTGACTCACATAAACCAAAGCATTAACCCGTTAATTACTGAACGGCCCCACGTGACACACCTTACAAAACAGCTCTGAGCTCTCTTGTGGTTTCAGCCCAGTTGGGAATGCAGTTATCATTTTCAACTAAACCTTGGACTTATAATTATGAATTAAGAAAAAATGGCGTCTTTGTGATATATACAGTGATCCAAGTAGTTTTTCACTTATACAAATTATTCTCGGGTGTCTTTTAGTAGTCCAACAAGTATTCCAAAGTTTAGATAAATTCACCATAACTCACATACTTAAGAATTTCTCATTTATGACACTGTTAACATGAACCACATATCTGGCTCAAGATGAACACATCAGTTTATCCTGCTTCTCTGTCAATAAGCCTCTCCCCCTCAGCAGTACTAGAACAGAGAAAACTCATCCATGTGGCATTTTTGGTGATTTTCAGATAAAGGAAACCTTGTCCAACAGTCCCTCTCACCTCACCAGAGGACATCCATTCTACAGCACATCCACGACACAGTCCACCTGGCATTTCAGCTGTTCCTGACTCAGTCACCTGTAGCCAGAATGGGGACGTCCAATTTCTGAGCTCTTTTGAAATAATGAGATGTTGCATCACGTCAAACTTAATTTTCCCATACAATAGCACATTATTCAATGCTACCTGGCTACCAAGTTAAACACTGTTAGTGCTCTATTGTAGAAATTGCTTTGTTTACTCACTAATTAAATAAGAAATCGCAGTTTGGCTTTTGAGGAGGTTTTTCCTTGGCTCCAAACATTTCTCAC
Organism: Ilyophis sp. 1 JC-2022; assembly: GCA_022702515.1. Classification (NCBI taxonomy): domain Eukaryota; kingdom Metazoa; phylum Chordata; class Actinopteri; order Anguilliformes; family Synaphobranchidae; genus Ilyophis; species Ilyophis sp. 1 JC-2022. Next base: position 67,625,248 of record CM040401.1, on the reverse strand, counting down.
AAAACAAGAAGATTGCTTTGAGGGAAATTAGCTAATCAAATGTTGGCTCCCATAACAGGCATGCTAATTATCCGAAAGGAGAAAACACATCCATGACATTCTGTGGCATTTCATGTGACTTTTCCTTGCCAAAAGCAAGCTGAAGGTTCCTCAGGTGTTTTGAACAGATCTCTCGATACGTCAGAAGACTGATGAAACATCAGCGTGTGCCTTCATCTCCACACCAGTAATATTCCTGAGTGTTTCAGAATGTCACATTGCTACAACACAGGTACACAGGTGCTGATGTTTCAGTCATCTGAAGTCTTCCTCAGAGAGAAAGCTCTTCTCAGGAAGATGTCACATTTCCACCGCATTGCCTTTCCGAGGAAATTAGTCAAGACCCTCCGACCCCACCAGCTTGTCATATCTAATGTTTTATAGCATTGACTTATTATATTACTTAATTTTCTGTCATGATTATGTTCGTTAAATTTTTTATCTTGTTTTTTTATGGTTTAATATAATTTTGATTCACCAAATTGTCCATTTGTGGCACTTTTTACACAGGTAGAAATTCTTAATATAAAATGATATAAATATTATATTATATAAATATAAGCGTTCTTTTGTGTTTGATTAGTACCTGTTCTCTCAGCAATGCTCATTTAATGACCCAAAGAAGGACCCCCTTGAAAAACTGCACACCTGTGCCCTGCTAAGAGTTAAATAAATGTACTTCTGATGGATAAATGAAGAGAGAAGAGAGGACATGGCAACCAGCCAGGAGTGGACAGTGTAACGACTCAGCGCAAGTGGACAGTGTAACGTCCAGAGTCCAGACTACATTGAACATGGAAACTTTATTGCTACTTTCACTCTTTTTTCAATTACAGACAAATAAAACTCGCAGTAGCAGTGAGGAGGACCCAGGGCACACCGATGGGACCCAGGACAGGCCGTTGGGCCTGTTAACAAGTTTCAATCAGGTTAGCTTGATGCAGGTATGCGCAGGGTGCACGTGGTGCAGGTCATCCTTCACGCCCAAGTGCTGCAGCTTCAGAGTACAATGCTTTCCCTCTGCCATCTGCGTGGCTAGGATGGGCAGTTATCTGCGTGGCTAGGATGGGCAGTTATTGTTTGGGGCGGGCAGACTATATAGATCCACCCTGTTCTAGCCATCCTCAGATTGTTCACTTCAGAGTAGGTTCTGGTCCCGTATTTCAGCACAGAACATCCACCGCCAGTGTATTCTACTCCTGTTTTCCATTAAGACGCATCAAATTGGAATGTTTCAGCTTCAACGATAGGAAGACAGAAGTTCCACTGTTTAAAATACTGAGCACCTGGGGGGTCAGCAGAATGTATATTTTGGCTTTCAGTACCATGTACAGTTTGTTAATAGAGGCCCTCATTTGGTCTGGTCACATAAGTTCCTGTTTGGGAAAAGGTACCGCCCTATGGACGGTGTTGAGCGGTTGAAGAGAAGCACGGCCGTTGGCTCAACAATAAAGGTGAATGGATCAGCCAACCAAGCATGTGCTGTGTCCCTCAGTCATGCATTTCCCCTCCCCATCACAAGAACAACATTGTTTTATCAATGGCAAACGGCTTTACACACTTCATTGAAATAACCAAATAACTGTATATAAAATTATTTTCAAAACTATCACACAATGCTGCCCGGGGCATGATGAAAAATGAAAGTGTGGCTTTGACGCCCATTTCCGATCTCTCACTGATTAGAGAGACGTCAAAACCGAACATGTAACAGTAAGTGAGTCATTAAGCAGAGTGAGCAAAGGAACTGTATCTAAACGGTCTCGCTCCTGCTCTTCAGAAACGCGTGTGCACCGCAGGTGTGGTCGCATGAGCTTGGACGTGGGCGTCTGTGTGTGCGGACATCAGCAGCTCAGCTCTTTGGTCTCCCGCGTCATGTGACGGGTAGCGGCACCTTCTGGCTGCTGATGACGTCACCGAGCTGCCGTTTGATTTTCAGGAAGAGCCTCTTGAACTCCAAGCCATCGCCCTGGGGGGAGCACACACAAACAGACATACATTCATCAGAATTAGTGACCAACAGGCTTCACTAAATTCCTATGACCGGTAAGAATCTTTTCCAAATGACCAGCACAAACTGTGAGCGTTTACCTTCGAGAGCCTGAAGTCTACAAGGATCCTCGCCTCCATTTCCAAGAAGTGCACCTTGAAGATCAGCTTGTTGTTACGACGATCCATTGTGGAGACGGTTGCCTAGGAAACCGTGATTCAGTAAAAAGCAATCAAACATGGTGCCAAAATCTGTTCACAGTAACTAATGCTGAATTTTTATCAAAAATTAATGGATGCCGAGTTCACTTTGGCAGGAAGTTGTAGATAAAACTGTGAAACAGTCATACTGCAGCCCTGCAGAGCCAACGGATGATGAGTAACATAAATAATAAATGAGCTACCTGACAACTATGATTTAATTTGAAATGTAATACAATGCATGTAGCCTGTGAATAAAAATTACTCAAAGCAGTCGTGTCAAACAAGGTGAACTGCTAGACTACAGTATCCAGCTCAGCCGCTATATTTCTTCACGTTAGCTAGGCCTTCAGAAATTTCTTTTTGCAGTTTTGGTCTTCTAAAATAAGTTAAAATTAGTCTTATTGTCAGTAGTTTGTGAGCACAAGGCTCAGATGCAGTCACAGACAGAAGCTGAAAGGCTTGGTCCAGTACCTGATTAGTGCAGGTCTGTTTCCAGGTGTAACCCATGCTAGCGCAGGTGTCTCGGAGAGCATCGCAGGATGGCTCCACCCCCAGAGTAGTGAAGAAACGCGTCATCCTCCGAACCAAGCGCTGCCATGGCGTCTGCACAGACAAAGGCAGGTTACCAGCAGCAAGGGCATGTATTCTACGCTAAAAGGGGCGCTATGCTAAGAGGCACTATACTAGAGGCGCTATGCTAAATGTGTGCTATGATAGGGGTGCTATGCTAAAGGTGTGCTATGATAGGGGCGCTATGCTAAAGGTGTGCTATGATAGGGGCGCTATGCTAAGAGGCACTATGTTAAAGAGGCGCTATGCTAAGAAGAGCCATGCTAAAAGGGTACTAGGCTAAAGGTGTGCTACGCTAAAGGTGTGAACAACAGTGTAGCATGATGGGTAAGAAATTGGGCTTGTTTGATTCCCAGGTGGGACCCTTCCGGTATGCCCTTAACCTAAATCTACTAAATACTGTTCAGGTTGATTATGTGCTGAGCTGGGCATGTCATTTTTCAAATCAAGGACTTAATTTCAATTCATTGCCTTAAGTGGCTGACCTGAAATTAAACTGACCCCAATGCTAACTGTATGTTGGGAAAAACACATACAAATACAAGATTCTGTGGATAATCATCGGCTAAATGCCTAAATGTAAATGTATATATGTACATTTGTATTTCATTAATTAATGTATTTGACAGGGACAATGCACATTCATAACATTTCTGTAAATGTGCCAGAGTTAGCCAGGGAGACTAATTTTAATCTGCAGTCCCTGGGCTGCATGCCTTTGGACTGTGGGAGGAAACCGGAGTACCCAGAGGAAACCCACAGGAACACGGGGAGAACATGCAAACTCCACTCCGTGTGTGAGGGAGGGGTTACCTGACTAGACCCAGGGGTCCCCAGGAGCTGGCTACCCAATAACATGTGGTCAGGACAGGCTGGCTGGGAGAAGCTGACCAGCAGCGCCCCCGTGTGGCCGGTAACGGCACTGCCGGACTCCCAGGACCATAGGCCCACAGGCTCCGGCTGTGAGCTGGAGATCTGCGCTCTGTCCTCGCTGTGAAGGCAGAGGGGGAGGGGAAGGACAGTCAGAGAAACACAGAGAGTAAGAATAAAGTCACGGCCAAAGCGGAGCTCAATTCCTTTTCAATTCAGGCAATTCAAAAAAAAGAATCAATCAATCCAAAATTTATAAAATTCAATCATGCCCATAATGCTTCTATACTGATTTTTCCAATCAATGAATTGACTGAATTTAATATAAATTGAGCGAATTTGAGAGATGAATTGGGACCCTGGTGACAGCTCGGGCGGGGTGGGGGGGTGGACTGCTGGCTCACCTGCCAGTGCGGGAGAGGGGTGTCTGCTCTGAGTCTGACCGCAGCAGCTTGGCCACCGGCCCCTGAGAGTCACACTGCCGCTTCATTTCTGTAGGGCGCAGCACAACATTAATGCACACGCCGCACTCAATGAGCAAGGGCAAGGTAATCAGTCAATCAGTCAATCAGTCAATCAGTCAATCAGTCTGTGTGTCAAAATCAAATGACAAGTAAACTTGTGTTGCAAAAGCATCGATACATAAATGACAAACAACAAACCCCCACACCCAAGAAGGAGGGAGAAGAATTGTTTAATTCTTTAATGCACATTAATAACATTATTCATTATTAATAACCCTCTCTCTCTGTCTCTCTCCCTTCCTGTCTGTCTCTCCCTCTCTCACTGTACGTTTGTGTGTGTGTGTGTGTGTGTGTGTGTGTGTGTGTGTGTGTGTGTGTGTGTGTGTGTGCAATCAGTTCCAAATGGCCCCATATGCTGAAATACATTTGTGCTCAGCTGGGGGAAAAAAACATAATTTAAAACAAGAGGTGTGCACATAAATCTTATTACCACCTTCTCCCAGCTGCCTGGTGCTGAAATGAAGTGAGTGCTGACTATTGGTGGGAAGATAACGGCATACAAAGATGCTTCCTTTCAGACCAGTTGCAGTAGGCAAGGCACAATTACAGACCACAGGCACTTGCATCACTACTAATACAGCAGTTTGTTTAGTTTGTTTACTAAATGTGCGTCAGATTCATAACCTACAATAAATACTGAAACGCATTTACATTCACATTCACTGTAACAGATGTTTAAATGGACTGCACTTATATAGCGCCTTTATCCAAAGCGCTTTACAATGGCCTCTCACTCACCCGTTCACACACACATTCACACACCAATGGCGGCAGCCACCATGCAAGGCGCTAGCCTGCTCATTGGGAGCAATTTGGGGTTCAGTGTCTTGCCCAAGGACACTTCGACATGTGGACAGGAGGAGCCGGGGATAGAACCGCCAACCCTGCGATCAGCGGACGACCCGCTCAACCTCCTGAGCCACAGCCCCAGTTTAATGTTTATTAAATTAGAAAATTTTATTCTGCTGGGAACAGTGATATTGCAACAGTACCTGACTTGAAGGTTCTGCTGAACCAGCGGTCCTTCTTGATGTCAGGAATGGTAATCCTCTTCGCTGGGTCATGCAACAGGATCTTGGTCAACAGACCTGGGGGGTGAGCAGGCCCAAGACGAAGCAGACATGTTTAAATAACTCCAATGTGGTTATTAAAGATCCCATGTAGTGGAGTGTTAACCCTGCTGCTCTGGACAAATTCCCACAAAACTGGCCCCTGAAATGTGGCCATTTAGTCTTCCACTACATCTTCTGAAAATGAGAAATTCCCCGCATTCCGGTCCCACCTTCCTTCCTCAGGTCTTCACTGGAAAAGAGCACAGAGCTCTCATTTTACCTCCCTTATGAGGTAAAGTAAATGGCAGCACACTGACACTCATGATGTTGGGAAGAGCTTTTACCTACCTTATGAGGTAAAGTAAATGGCAGCACGCTGACACTCGTGATGTTGGAAAGAGCTTTTAAACTTACTAAGGGGCATAGCGTCAATCTTCTTCCAGGGCGTGAGGTACGTCTTCTTCTGCAGCCAATCAGAATACTCCTGACAGCTTTCAGTGGGCTGGTCCCACGGCAGTTCTGCAACGGCAAAACCCCTTCATTGAGAAATGTATATATGCACACAAACACAGAAACAAACACACACACACACACACGCACGCACGCACGCACGCACACACGCGCTCTCACACACACGCGCTCTCACACACACACGCGCTCTCACACACACACGCGCTCTCACACACACACGCGCTCTCACACACACACGCGCTCTCACACACACACGCGCTCACACACACACATACACACACACACAAGCTTCTCGCCCACCCCCTGCCAGCATGGCGGTGAGGACGATGCCACAGGCCCAGGTGTCTGCAGGCTGGGCGCTGAAGTTGACCCCGGACATCAGCTCTGGCGCCACGTAGGGCAGCGTGCCGCACAGCCGGTTCAGCTGCCGTTCCCTCCCGCTGTGCCTGAACATGGTGGCCAGCCCGAAATCAGAGATCTTCACATTGTCTGTGGAAAACCAGCGGGCAGGTTAAGAAGACAGTAGGCGCACACACAGCATGCACCCTCCATCTGAACACCTGATAACACACGCATGCACGACGCACCACACGTGCGCGCACACACACAGCACGCGCACGGCGCACCACACGTGCGCACACACACACACAGCACACGCGCGGCGCACCACACGCGCGCGCACACACACACACACACAGCACATGCACCCTCTGAACAAACAGCCCAACAGCAGGACCATCTCGAATTAGCCTCACCTTTATCATCCAACAGTATATTCTCTGGCTTTATGTCTCTGTGTGTGATCCCAATGCTGTGGAGATACTCCTGAAACACAGGCAAAAGGAGACACACTTGCAGAGAGAGAGGCACGATATGGAAACTCTGGTGCCAATAAGAATACATTTTTGACCATACTGGACGATTGCAATACCGTGGCCTCCCGACATTACAGTACAAATTCAAACTGCACCCAAGTTTCATGGAAGAAGTAGATGTGACATCAACTTATAACTTATGTATAACAAAATAATAATACTCTCTGCTTAATAATAAATAACAATACTTTATTATTAAACAGAGAGTTACTCTACATAGGTTTGTTAGTGAGTTTGGCTGGTAAACATAATACATTTTAAATAAATGATAAATAAGAGTTGCAGAGGCCTATGTTTTGAGCGCGACATCTTCACTTAATTTACAGCATCAACAGCACATAAAATGCATCACCTCTCTGGCGCATGTCATGTCATCATAATCATACCCGCAACTGAAACTTAAGTCTTAATTTATCAGCCAAATACTGGCACTACACTAATATTACCCTGCCTCTCTAATTACAGACAGCCACCTACATACAATCGCCATTTAGTGTCCCTCAACCAGGCAAAACAATATATGTCACTCTGTACAGAATCCAATCTTACCAATTTTAATTTTCCCATTTTAAGAGTCAACTGAGAAAAATCCTTAAATGAAGGCCTTACGCATTATGGACGGCATAGATAAGTAATTTTCTTTTAGTTCAGTGCCCAGTTTACTGTATGTTATCATGCATGAGATGCTAAACTCAGTTGTAAGTCACCCATCATAATGGGACCCATTATGAAAACATAACACTGATGCAGTGGGCTTACATTACAAATTCTGCAACACAGAGGATGCCTGCAGCCTTATTACAAAATATATATTACAAATATTTTTAAATTCTGACATTTGTTGACTTTTGGCATTTCATAACGGAAAGTTTTAAGTGTGACAGTCAAAATGTGTAAAATGTCAAAAGCCCACAGAGAATAAAGCATCTTCTAGTGCTCTTTGTAAAACAAGGGCTTTCACATCCTTGAATTTTCCACACAGGAAGACCCTTGGGAGGGGAGCAGTGCTGTGCTCTTCCTGCAGGGGGCAGTACTTACCACGCCTGCAATCAGCTGCTGGAAGAACTTCTGTGCGTCCCTCTCAGGCATCCCCAAATCTGGCTCTGTCTCACAGAGCAATGGGGTAGAAAGGGAAAGGCTAATGTTACAGCCAGTGAATGTCTCACAGAGCAATGGGGTAGAAAGAGAAGCACTAATGTTACAGCCAGTGAATGTCTCACAGAGCAATGGGGTAGAAAGAGAAGCACTAATGTTACAGCCAGTGAATGTCTCACAGAGCAATGGGGTAGAAAGGGAAGCGCTAATGTTACAGCCAGTGAATGTCTCACAGAGCAGTGGGGTAGAAAGGGAAAGGCTAATGTTACAGCCAGTGAATGTCTCACAGAGCAGTGGGGTAGAAAGGGAAGCGCTAATGTTACAGCCAGTGAATGTCTCACAGAGCAATGGGGTAGAAAGAGAAGCACTAATGTTACAGCCAGTGAATGTCTCACAGAGCAGTGGGGTAGAAAGAGAAGCACTAATGTTACAGCCAGTGAATGTCTCACAGAGCAGTGGGGTAGAAAGGGAAGCGCTAATGTTACAGCCAGTGAATGTCTCACAGAGCAGTGGGGTAGAAAGGGAAAGGCTAATGTTACAGCCAGTGAATGTCTCACAGAGCAGTGGGGTAGAAAGGGAAGTGCTAATGTTACAGCTAGTGAATGACTCACAGAGCAGTGGGGTAGAAAGAGAAAGGCTAATGTTACAGCCAGTGAATGACTCACAGAGCAGTGGGGTAGAAAGGGAAAGGCTAATGTTACAGCCAGTGAATGTCTCACAGAGCAGTGGGGTAGAAAGGGAAAGGCTAATGTTACAGCCAGTGAATGTCTCACAGAGCAGTGGGGTAGAAAGGGAAAGGCTAATGTTACAGCCAGTGAATGACTCACAGAGCAGTGGGGTAGAAAGGGAAAGGCTAATGTTACAGCCAGTGAATGTCTCACAGAGCAGTGGGGTAGAAAGGGAAAGGCTAATGTTACAGCCAGTGAATGTCTCACAGAGCAGTGGGGTAGAAAGGGAAAGGCTAATGTTACAGCCAGTGAATGTCTCACAGAGCAGTGGGGTAGAAAGGGAAAGGCTAATGTTACAGCCAGTGAATGACTCACAGAGCAGTGGGGTAGAAAGGGAAGCGCTAATGTTACAGCCAGTGAATGTCTCACAGAGCAGTGGGGTAGAAAGGGAAGCGCTAATGTTACAGCCAGTGAATGAGACACATCACATCTATTTAAAAATGTAATGTTATGTGTTCCCTCAGTGCCAGTGTCCTAGTGCAAACAATTTAGATCAATGTGTGTGTGTGTGTGTGTGTGTGTCTAACTGTGGCCTGTGTTCCTGTCTGTTTCATGTGTGCTTGTCTGTGGGTATGTGTCTGTCTGTGTTCTGTGTGTCATGCGTGTGTGTGTGTATGTATGTATGTGCGTGTTTGTGTGTGTGTGTGTGTGTGTGTGTGTGTGTACCTGTCCTGTGTAATAATGCGCGTCTGGATTGAAAGGCACAGTCAATCTCTTCTATCTCACCGATGCGGTCGAAGAGCTCCCCTCCGCTGCAGTACTCCAGGAAGAGGTAGCGCGTGTGCCCCTCGTGCCGGTGCCCAAAAAAGCGCACAATGTTGGCGTGGGACAGCAACTTGTGTATGCACACTTCCTTCCTGATGATCTCAGGGCAGTCCTTAGCGCGCGACGCGTCCAGCACCTTTACCGCCACCGCCTCCTCTGTCTTCCTGTTGACCAGCAGCCGCACTCTACCAGAGAGGAAGGGAAGGAGGAAGGGGAGGAGCATTAGCAAAAGAGGCGGGGCAAGACAATGGCACAAGGGAAGACAGGACATACCATCCCACCCCTCGCACTCCTATTCAATATAATAAAGTCTGGATGTTTTTCTCTGCGCATTTAAAATTATATCATGGTTATAAAACTTTCACTGGTTTTTATTTGTTTATAAAGCCATCCTGGCCAAACTCCCCACATACCTTACCCCACTTCTGTCCAGGTATTCAAACGGATATGGAACGCGTTCACAAAATGTCCTGTGTTTTACGATTCCTCAAATAAATACAGAGTTGGGTAAAACTGCTTTTAGCTATGATGTCCCAAAAAATGGGTTAAACTCCAACATGGCCTTGGAATTGAGGAATTAATTCCGTCAGTTTTTAAATCTTTGGCGAGGGATTTTTATATTGAGGAATGTACTTGTTTTGACTGATTTCTTTGTAAATAATTTGTGCTGCTGTATTATTTATGTATTTCTATTGTATGTATTTGTAAAAATGGACCTGTATGTTGTATTTTATCTGCTGCAGTAATGCAGGGCCCTGCTGAAAAAGAGACTTTGGTCTCAGTTAGGCTCCCTACTTAAATAAATAAATAAAATAGGTCGTCATAGTTAGTGCTTTACTGCCGTTACATATGAATTAGCTGGTTGTGGAATGTTGATAGCCAGTACTGGTACTGTTGCTCATATTAAGTCAGGTGGATGCACTTATGTCCTCTTATGGTGCATCTGCTAAATGGCTGTAATGTACTTGCATAGATTAGTGGTCCCCAAACTCAGTCCTGTGGACCCCCTGGGTGGTATAGTTTTTATTCCAGTTTTTATTGCAACCTCTGAATTGTAACAAATTGCTCTCCTTTATTTTTCATTCTGTTGACATTTTTTTATGGAAATGGCCAATATTAAGGCTATAGTTATGCACACGATGCCGAATTAATATTACATACTGACATCCCATTCAATCAGTCAGATCAATTAAGGCTTTCGTTCTCTGCAGTGTGCTGTGAGAAATGTATTCCTGTAAAAAGAAGTTACATTTTAAACTGATTTAACTAAATAAACTGGCAGGTGAAATATTTTGCCTGACAAAGAACCCTTGAACAAAATAGGGTTCCTCTACAGAGAGAGAGAGGAGCCTTTTGGAACCCTTTCTTCTGACTGTGTGACGTTACAGAGTGGGTCCCCAGGACCTAATTTGGGTACCACTGACATGGATGACACAAGGTAAGGTAGCTTACTCTCCATATGCACCTTCACCCAGCGTCTGTACCAAATCCCAGTCCTGTACGAACGGCACAGCCATAATCTGTCCGGATAAGAAACCAAAGACAGCACAGAATATGAATAATTAACAATACAAATAATAGTGTTTATTTAACTTATTTAGCACTTATCAGAAAACACAGACATGTACACCAGCCTGACATTAACTACAAGAACACAAACGCAATACTGAAGGGCAGACAGTGCACTACAATCAGACTACATGAAAAAGCAGTACAGTAACGTTACTTCGTTAAAGCTGGAGTTGCAATGAAACTTAACGTTACCGATTAATCGTTTCCCGTCACTGCACTCCTATAAAACACTCAAATTCAACCACACAAGAGTAACGGTTAGCACGCAAATGAGCTAACGTACTTAAGTTAGCAAAGTGACTTTCGCCCGGCCGAGTCGGTCTTGTATCACAACACAGCAACTTCGTAGTGAACGAAAACAGCGAGTTAACTCGTATTTTAAGTTAGAAAAGTGTGTAACTTAGCTGGCAAACCAGCTAGCTACAATACAAACTAACGTTAACGTTGCTGCATCTCAGCTTCACGACTGAAGTGAGTTGCAAACATTACGTTACAGCTAATTAGTCAGTAATTACTTCGTTTCTGCAACAACAAAAAAATAAACTACCGTGACAACTTGCCGTCCCTATGGCGCCTTCTTTGATGTTATATATCTTTCGGGTAAAGCGGTTTTATATCAATATTAGTTTTATACATTTAGCTAACTACGGTTAATTCCATACTGACATAGTCCTACGTGCACGTTTTGTCTACACTTTGGCGCGCTGCTGCATCAAAACTTGCAGTCTTCCGCCGGCTTGTGTGTCACTTCCTGGTAACGGAAGCTTCAGTTCAAAGCGACCGAAGTGTCTGTAAGGCTGAGAGGATCACAACCCCAAAATAAAAAAATAAAAAACCGAAATAAAAATGGTTTGATGATATATTTGCAAATCTATTAGGAAAAAAAATAAAAAATCTGAAACGGTCTGCAAGGCCACGCTAGGAAAAACATCCAGCTGAACTTCTGCATGTACAATTGTTAAAATATTCGGTAGCCTGCATTCCCCAAAAGAATAAATGCAAGGCTGAATTGGCAGGGCTACAACCATTTATTTTGAACATTGGAAGAAGAGTATCAGATCAAAAAATAAACTTAATTTTTAAATTTTAATCAGGTCCGAAAGAGAACATGACACTGGCAGAGTATCTCTTCTCTGTCAGAGATACAAAGCAGAGACAGATCCTGACCAAGTCCAGGCTCAGTGACCACAGCTTAGCAATTGAAAAGGGACATAAAGAGTAATGGTTATCCAACGATGATAGTTTATGTGGGCATTGTAAGACAAGAGCTGGAGACAGAGAATCACTTCCCCCTACATTGTGTGAAATACTCCGAAATAAGAATGAGTGGATATAAAATTATTTATTTGTTCAATTTTCTCAATGCCACATACACAATGGGACAACTGCACCTGTATACCACTGTACAGAAAGGACAGAAACATTTATTATAATGTAGTTTCTTATCTATATAAGCTCACTGTGTTCCATCGCCATGGCAGAAATTGTACAAATAACTGTTCTTCCCTTTTGAGACACTGAACAGGTGCTGATTAAGGGCAAATATGTTCCAACACATTAAACACTTAGTAGGGCTCAGCGAGGCGTGCCAACAGTTTTATGCGTGTAGTTAAAAGCAAAACGGGAAAAGTAGATTTTGGGGATATTCCAACACTTAGACATTGATGTTTAAAGTAAGGCATATTATCCTAATTTTCCAAATGCTGTCTAAAAAAGCAACAGACCATTATTGTTAGATCATTTGGCACGATGAGCGTTATGAGGGAATGTATCAAAACTCTGTTGCGCATAACTTCATATATCAATCTCCGTCCCAAAGCACTAAACCGTGTGCTTTATTCACTCACTCACAGCCAGACTGCCCCTCTTCTCTCGGGTTAAGAGCCAACTGGGTCACAGGAAACAAGGTAAGCTCTGACGGTTCATTTATTTCTGAAACACAATTTCTTTGCTCTGTACCAACGATATGAACACTGTGTGCAGGTTCATTCTTTCATCACCTGGACCATGTTATATATTAAATTAATAAAAAGTCATTAAAAAAAGTCATACCAAAACAGGTCATAAACAATAATACATTCTGTTTGTAGAAGGCTCAAAATAACCTAAAATGTGGAGACTTTTCACAACAATGGTGCTTCACAAATTGAGTATGTGGCAGACAAGTCTGCAATAGACTATTTTAAATAAGATTTAGACACAGACGAGGGTGGAATTTTAAAGGCGGTCGGATTCGCCATTGAAAAAAAAAAAAACTTCTGTGAGTTTTCATTCATTCTGTAGGGAGACCGCACCTGATGCGGACGTTCCAGTGTTTTAAAAAATATAATACACTCGTTCACAATGTATGCGTTATGATGAACTCGGGTGCCTCTCAAAACAAAAAGAGAAAAATATATATACTGTATATCAGTAATTTGTGCGAAATCCACTTTTTGCTCCAATGTTATTGACGGGTCACCTCAGACACCGCTGTCTACAGCTCTAAACTGTGACAGACACACACGTATGGTTGCCCTACACTTCGTCCTCCATTGTCCCTGCCAAGGGGCAGAATGTCTGTGTGCGCGGGTGAGACCGGGTCTCCTGGTGGGCGAGAAGGGCGCGGGTCCGTCCCAGGGGAGGTTCGGAAGAGCTGGGGGATCAGGGGGTTCGCCGGGTGACGGGTCACGGCTTGGCGATTTGGACCTCGCTGGATCCGTTGCCGTTGGTGGTGGTGGTGATGATGTACTGGGTGGCTGCTTGCGGGTCAGCGGCCTGCTGTTCTAGCTGGTCTGCGTGCACCTGGGACGAAGCCTGCACTACCTTTGGGTCCAGCTCAGCCTGTCCCTCTGAGATCACATAGTGCGTCTAATGACCGGACACAGAGAAACGCATCAGGTCAGATACAGCCACAGTCACACATGCGCATAGCTTTAACCTGTTAGACAACTGTAAAACTCATGCAGATTGGCAACTGTATATTTTAAGCAGTATTCAGAGGCAAATTCATATGATTTTCCACCTTGGTTAGCCACTTTTTTGGTTCGCCACCTTGGTTAGCCACTGCATCTAAATAGTTAAGTTCAAACATGTATACCCAGGACCGGTACCCACAAGAGCACACACACGCGCAATCTAGAAAAATGCAAACATCCTCCTTAAAGTTGATGGAGATGGCTGATTTTTCCCTGCCTCTATCCAACTCACCGTTTTCACCTGGCTGCTGTTGACAGTGGTCACGGGAGCGCCTGCCTCTGTGATCACATACTGCGTGTGAGGAAGAGTCATCATCTGGATCTCCGAGGCTGGGGGAGGAGCCGTGGAGCAAGCGCAGCCAATGGGAAAAGAGGAGAGGAATTCTTAAATACGCATGTCGTAGAGGCAGAAACTCTGGGGGTTTTCAAGACCAGGCTTGATACGGTGCTAGATACCATCTAGGTTGAAGGTAAATGGTGTGCGCTAGGTACCCTTTGGTGGTAGGAAAATAGCGAGCATTGTTGGGCTGAATGGCCTGTTCTCGTCATTAAGTTATGTTGTCCGCAGAGAGGATGCCTAGAGTGTACGAGTTCCTGCGCGATTCTTAGGAGCAGAACTCACGGTAGCTCCTGTAGTTCCAGTTCCCAGGCAGGTACGTATGCTGTACCGCCCCCTGCTGGGACGAGGTCACTGGGGCCAGCTGGCTGGGGCTGAGCTCCTGCTGGGAGGAGGGGCTTAGAGGCTGACCTGTGACCTGGAAGCAAACAACAGTAGAGTTGCTAAAGAGCAAAATAAAATAATAATAAAAGAGTAGCATTCGTCCTTGTCCCAATTTGTATTCCGAAATGGGCGGTCAAGTGAGAAGCTTCTGTTACACAGTATTCCCTCACTAGCCATGAGTTTATTGGTTTTGGTTTCACATTTAATTGAAAATAAAGCAGTTTCACCAACGGCAGATCCACACATCAACCCATTTTTAATTGGCCCCAATATGTATTCTAATTCTGTCCACTGTCTGCCTCCACGTATTTGAAGCAGTGGTCACAATAGCGTAAGACAGCACACCAGATAAAGTGCTACAGTTAATGAGCTACAGAACTGCTGACAGTGTCAAGGTCATGCTGAACAGGCAAAGATCAAATGATGCCTGGTGTTAGCAACAGGCAGCTGAATTGTGAATGGTTAGCAAGAGGGAGCTGAAAGCTGAATTGTTTTTCCTAACAAATTATGATCTTGTGTAGGTTCGGGCTCCAACTAGAGCAGTCAATTCAAACTCAACCACCAGTATATATTTGTTTTTTAAAGGGATTGGGAACTGATTGATCCTGGTCCAAATCTTGACATTTTACTGCAGTCATCGTAAGCGTAAACCCAAAGGATATGGCTCAAAAGTGTCTCTAGTGGTAAAACGTTCAGTCTGTCATTGGCCAGAAACTTCATCCAGCTGACGTATGATTCCCGGTGACGAATTGAATCCTGTACAGCTTCGCCCCAGCTATAAAAGCGAATCTCAGCGGTTGATCTCACCATTTTCTAATATAGTTCGCTGGTTGATCTGCGTGGACGGAGATAGGAGAGAGAGAGAGCCATAGACTATATATAGCTAACTTACAGTTTAGCTTTTATGAATATTCTAGTAAGTTATAGTAGCCTATTTTTGGTACATTTTTTATAGTTAGATGATAGTCCCTTGTTTTTTGATAGTTTGTTTATCAGTCTAGCTTAGCAAGCACCTAGCTAGTTTATTTAAAAATATATAAATATATATACTTTATTAAAAATAAATATATAAAGCATAGTTGAGCCAGGAGTTGTATTATATGCATGCTACACGTTTACCTCTGCAACGTCCCGACAACAGACATTCTCTCTTGGTTCAGTGCAGTGATTGTTGGGAATTCCATTCAATCCATTGGTCACCTGTGACAATATGTATTGATTATATTTGAATATGTATCTGTGAATGTATTAAGAGCAATATACAGAATGTATAAATGTATTAAGAGCAGAGAAACGCATTCTTAAGCACAGTAAAATATTATAAGAGCAGAGAGACACGTTCTCTGTCTCTCTGACTAGAAGGAGCTGAAGGCTGCAGTTGTTGAAGAGAGTCTGATAAGAAGATAAGATGTTCCTAAACAATGGGGATTTTAAAGCTGGTGTTTTCAGAGAGTCTGATAAGATAAGAGAAGTTGGCGCTCCAGGCACCTGGGCACCCGGTATCTGACCACCATTATATCGGACCCTGGTTTCAGTACAAAATGAGCACAGAAACACATAGTGATATATTAATTAAAATGCACTTTCACAGAATCCCATAAAGTTAATAAATAGAATGGTCACAGTGAGAGATGAGATTTCTGTGAATATGAACGCTGAGTCTGACTATAAAAGTTGAAGCCACAGTTATTTTTTACACACAGTTAGCCGTCCAGAGAGTTGGAGAAGAACTTGGATAGTGTCCAAACAACCAGGGTCTGATACGAGGTGGTTTCTCAGGCCTCAAAAACAGGCGATGCCATGGGAGGGGGCACACGGGGCGGAGCCGGGTGGTTGAGAACCCAGGTGTGACCTAGATACAATCCAATAGGAGAGGCCCTACGAAGGAAAAGTTTGGAAAGTTCTCGAAGAAAGGCGGAGATGGAGATGGCCTGTGTCTGTATGGTCAATGGGGTCGGAGGAGTCACCTGATGGGCAAGGATGGGCGGAGAATGGGATGGACAATCTGATAAAGAAACTGTATAAAAGTGAAGCTAAAACTGATAATTTTTGAGTGTCTCTGCGGAGATGTTATGACTTTGATTGTGCGGTGTATGGAATAAAGTCTGGCATTTTTGATAGTCTCTGCGGGGGCACTACGCTAGACTTTTGTTGTACGTTTAATGAAATAAAGTCTAGCATTCTCTGAGAATTACTGCCTCATCCTCTTTATTTAAACACTTTGAGATTTGAGAGCTAAAGTTGAAAACTCTGAATTTTGGCAAGAACTCTGAGATATTTTCACTCGGAATCCACAACAAATTGGCATAGTCAGGCAGGATTGGATCCAGTATCCACAACAAATTGGCGTAGTCAGGCAGGATTGGATCCAGTATCCACAACATGATCACATGTGCACTCGTTGAAATGGAAACCAATATTGTTGATATCATGCAGGTAAAGTTCATTTTGATTGCCTACAGCTTGTGTAAAATGAGTAGCCTCCATGGCATGGGTAACTATTTGTACAGCATGTGATTTGTTGTTTTCTGGCCGCATCATTATAAGCCCAAATGAGGCTATGCGTGCCGCCCGCCTACCACTCCAAAACATTGCCCATCCTCTCATTCTCCACCATTGCTTCTGCCTCAGCTACTTGGGGCTCGGCAACAGCTGGAGCTAGCGTGTTTGTTTGTGTGTATGAGTGAGAGAGGTAGCGAGAGAGAGAGAGAGAGAGAGAGTGAGAGAGATTGGAACAAAGCAGCCGCTGTGAGTGCTGCTTAGAGTAGAAAATTAGCTTTTGGCTACTAGTGAAAAAAATAGCTGGGGCGTGGTTTGATACCTGGAGCTCAGCCCTTATATTATTACCTTATCACACCCAGTTTTTGGCATTTTTCGAATTTCAAAAGGGAACAGGGTCTAGCTAAACCAGTGTGCTTTGTTACACACACAATTTTCTTATTGAACTGTACTGCCCCTGCAGTCCAAATGCATTGTCATAGCTCAACTAAGGAATTTGGCTTAAAAACCCTATTCATGTGACTGAAGTGTAATGAATAAACTGCCCTTCAGCCGATCCAAAAAATTGCGGCTCTTCGGGCAAACAAGGTCTTTGCGCCACACAGATGGCGTACTGTATTCGCTGCGGCTGCACAGATCTTTCAGCCCGTTTTCCCGCCGGGTCTCACCTGGTTGCCCCCCTGCACGGCGACACTGGGCTCCGACACCTGGATGTGCTGCACCTGGATGGAATGCTGGCCGTAGCTGCCGGGGTCATGCAGCTGGCTCACGTCCACTGTGGAATGCTGGGAGTTCTGTGGAGAGGGTGCCTGGAGACAGCAAACGGGATTATACCTTTATGTTATTTATTTACCATCAGTTTAAAGGATATCTATGGAGATGCATAAGTAATTAACAGTCACCATTTAACATGCATTTCTGATTCAATTTGCAAAATATATTTTGAGGTCGTCCAGAACGAGTTAATATGTATTTTTTGAAATACACCCCCCTCCCCCCCCCACACACTTTTCCATCCCAATTTGGAATGGCCGCAAGAGGCTTCTGTATGATTTACCTTCCAACAAGACAACAGAGCATACCATATTACAACACACTGCTAATGGCTAATTCCTGCTAATACATTTCAAAGTCATAATTCAAAAAACAATAACTGAGTAGTGCCTGCTTTCATGTGTGTTTATTTTACTTGTTTTCATGTCACTGTTTTACTGTGTTGCGTTGTCCTGTGTACTCTTGTGCGATTGTTATCATGTACGCTGCTCTCTTGGCCGTGTTCCCCTTGAAAAAAACACAATAACCTTTTGATAATGCGTTTCTTTTCCTGGATGATAAAATAAATTATAAGTAAGTAAATGAATAATGGAAAGGAGGGGTCTTACAGGCGCCACCTGGACGACTTGCAGCTGGATGTGTTGTGGCTGTCCGAGGGTGCCCCCTGCCTGTGAGACGGGGATGTACTGGATGCGCTGGTAGTCCCCCTGAGCGCCGCGGTAGTCACCGGTCAAGGTCTGGGACAGCTCCGTCATGGCCTGGGTCAGCAGGTCTGTGGTCTGAACACAAGAGGGCGCTGTGACCGTCACGGCTGAAAAATCTGCCCACAGTCGTGGAGAATGTGGGTCTCCATGCAAGATTGTGTGTGTGTTTGTGTGTGCGTGTGCGTTTGGCAATGTGCTGCATGCGCGTGTGTCGTACACGTGTGTGTGTGTGTGTGTTTGTGTGAGAGAGAGTGCATTACGCGGTAGTGTGCGCATGACGGTGAGGTTGAGTGTATGTGTGTGGGCGTGCATATCTGTGTACTGTGTACAATATATGGAGTGTATGGGTACAGTATGGTTGAGTGTGTCATATGTAGTGTGTGCATGCATGCGTGTGTGTGTGTGTAGTGTGTGTGCGTAGGTACAGTATGTAGGGTGTGTGTGTAGGTACAATATGTATGATGTGAGTGTGGTATGTAGTTTGTGTGTGTGTGTGTGTGTGTATGTGTGTGCATATATGCGTGGGTGTAAATACACACGGATATCTCCCTCACCACCACTGCCTCTGCTGCAGTACCGTCTGCAGTGATGACAGCCGGGGCGCTGCTGATAACGGCCGTGGCCAGCGGCGCCTGGATGCTGTTGGCCAGCTGTGCAAACTCAGGATGCTTCTTCCGAATGTGCTGCACCATCTTAGTCTGCAGAAACACAGGGCCAGAGATAGAGCTGTGGTCAGATCCAACCCCAGACCCGGGAGACAGGTCTGTGGTCATGTGCACCCTTTCCCTTTCCCACTGTACTGTTTTTAACTGGAAGTGCACTGAAACTTGTGGTGTTGTTGTTGCGTAATTATGCGTCTGGCTTATGTATGTTCCACAGTTTGTTGTCAGTTGCCAACTGAACTAAAATGAACTTAAATTAACTAAACTAAACGATACAAAATGAAGTAAAATAAACTAAACTGAAGTGACCTGAACTGAAATTAACTGAGCTGAATTGAACTGAATTGCAATGGCATGAAATTAAGTCAACTGAACTGAACAGAACTGTCAGTAGGGGGCAGCAGGCTCACCTTCCGCTTACTGGGCTCTTATACACCGGGCAGCTTACTGGCGCCGGATACACCTGAGACTTCCGCTTACTGGCGCTCTTATACACTGAGATAAGAACACCACAACCTTCCGCTTACTGGTGCTCTTATACACCTGAGATAAGAACACCACAACCTTCCGCTTACTGGCGCTCTTATACACCTGAGATAAGAACACCACAACCTTCCGCTTACTGGCGCTCTTATACACCTGAGATAAGAACACCACAACCTTCCGCTTACTGGCGCTCTTATACACCTGAGATAAGAACACCACAACCTTCCGCTTACTGGCGCTCTTATACACCTGAGATAAGAACACCACAACCTTCCGCTTACTGGCGCTCTTATACACCTGAGATAAGAACACCACAACCTTCCGCTTACTGGCGCTCTTATACACCTGAGATAAGAACACCACAACCTTCCGCTTACTGGCGCTCTTATACACCTGAGATAAGAACACCACAACCTTCCGCTTACTGGCGCTCTTATACACCTGAGATAAGAACACCACAACCTTCCGCTTACTGGCGCTCTTATACACCTGAGATAAGAACACCACAACCTTCCGCTTACTGGCGCTCTTATACACCTGAGATAAGAACACCACAACCTTCCGCTTACTGGCGCTCTTATACACCTGAGAGAAGAACACCACAACCTTCCGCTTACTGGCGCTCTTATACACCTGAGATAAGAACACCACAACCTTCCGCTTACTGGCGCTCTTATACACCTGAGATAAGAACACCACAACCTTCCGCTTACTGGCGCTCTTATACACCTGAGATAAGAACACCACAACCTTCCGCTTACTGGCGCTCTTATACACCTGAGATAAGAACACCACAACCTTCCGCTTACTGGTGCTCTTATACACCTGAGATAAGAACACCACAACCTTCCGCTTACTGGCGCTCTTATACACCTGAGATAAGAACACCACAACCTTCCGCTTACTGGCGCTCTTATACACCTGAGATAAGAACACCACAACCTTCCGCTTACTGGCGCTCTTATACACCTGAGATAAGAACACCACAACCTTCCGCTTACTGGCGCTCTTATACACCTGAGATAAGAACACCACAACCTTCCGCTTACTGGCGCTCTTATACACCTGAGATAAGAACACCACAACCTTCCGCTTACTGGCGCTCTTATACACCTGAGATAAGAACACCACAACCTTCCGCTTACTGGCGCTCTTATACACCTGAGATAAGAACACCACAACCTTCCGCTTACTGGCGCTCTTATACACCTGAGATAAGAACACCACAACCTTCCGCTTACTGGCGCTCTTATACACCTGAGATAAGAACACCACAACCTTCCGCTTACTGGCGCTCTTATACACCTGAGATAAGAACACCACAACCTTCCGCTTACTGGCGCTCTTATACACCTGAGATAAGAACACCACAACCTTCCGCTTACTGGCGCTCTTATACACCTGAGATAAGAACACCACAACCTTCCGCTTACTGGCGCTCTTATACACCTGAGATAAGAACACCACAACCTTCCGCTTACTGGCGCTCTTATACACCTGAGATAAGAACACCACAACCTTCCGCTTACTGGTGCTCTTATACACCTGAGATAAGAACACCACAACCTTCCGCTTACTGGTGCTCTTATACACCTGACATAAGAACACCACAACCTTCCGCTTACTGGCGCTCTTATACACCTGAGAGAAGAACACCACAACCTTCCGCTTACTGGCGCTCTTATACACCTGAGAGAAGAACACCACAACCTTCCGCTTACTGGTGCTCTTATACACCTGAGAGAAGAACACCACAACCTTCCGCTTACTGGTGCTCTTATACACCTGAGAGAAGAACACCACAACCTTCCGCTTACTGGTGCTCTTATACACCTGAGAGAAGAACACCACAACCTTCCGCTTACTGGTGCTCTTATACACCTGAGAGAAGAACACCACAACCTTCCGCTTACTGGTGCTCTTATACACCTGAGATAAGAACACCACAACCTTCCGCTTACTGGTGCTCTTATACACCTGAGATAAGAACACCACAACCTTCCGCTTACTGGCGCTCTTATACACCTGAGAGAAAACCCTGAGCTAAGAGCCACAGACTACAAGGCAGCCACACGGGAAACTTAAAATTGAGGTTGCACACTCCTGTTCACACTGAGATGTGATTATCATAAAAAACAACATTTCAACACCTCTGAGCCTTCATTAAAGATTCAAGGCACAGAGGAGTCGAGATGTTGGTTCATTGTTAATAAGCATAGATTCTTGGAGAGTATCAAGAATGTGCAACCTCAATTTAAGTCTCTTATGCACCTGCCAAAGGTTAACAAAACAATTATTCTGCACAAACCAGCCAATCAGGTACAGAATGACTAAACTGACTGACTATATCGATTTGATTTTTCCATAGATTGCCTTGTACTGCCCTTTTCAAAATGACACTGAAAAGTTAACTCAGAGAAAATGGGCCCAATAAAGTTCAACAGAAAAGCAAAACAGTATAACAGAAACAGAGAGACTTGATGAGGTTCTATCCAATATGGCTGCCGGGTTCTTCCATACATTCTACAAATACTTTAATTACCTGGAACCAATCTAGTGCGTTTAGTGCAATTGTAAAGCAGGTCCACATCACATCAACAGTGCACACCTTTTTTTAATGCTGCACTGATGCACTGATTTAAATAATCCGGATGTTTCATCCTAGTCACTGCATTACAGCTCAGTAAACCAGTCAATTCCCACACTATGAAGACAAGTTAATCCGCACAGTATCGGTTCAGGCCTGAGGTACCTGCTGTCTCAGAGACAGAGGAGAAGGATACCTTATCACAGTACTGGCAGAAGTAGTCTCTGTTGGGCTTGATGATAGGGAGGGTGAGCTCAGGAACCTCCTCGATCCTCATCTCCGGGTGTCGCTTGGAGAGGTGGTTCACCTGCGGGCGCGAGCAGAGAGGCGTCACACCTGGGCAGAGCCGGCACCCGGCCGTCACCGTCGAAGCCCGGGGAGGGAGGGGAGCGCCCTTACCAGCATGCCGCGGCGACGGAACCCCATCATGCAAAGCCGGCACTTGAACATGAAGCTCTCTATGTCGGTGGTGGGGACCTTCTGCTTGAGGGTCTTGGAGCGGTGGATGCGGTCAGCCTTCTTGGCCTCGCGCTCGGGGTTGTGCATACGCTGCATGTGCTCCCGAAGCTTGTCCTTCCTCTGTTTGAAGCCACAGACATGGGAGAGACACCTTTACCAGGGTTACCATAGATTTACACCTCCTCTACCAAGGTTACCATGGATTTACACCTCCTCTACCACTGTTACCATGGATTTACGCCTCATCTACCACGGTTACCATGGATTTACAACTCATCTACCGCGGTTACCATGAAATTACACTGACTCTATCACTGTTACCATGGATTTACAACTCCTCTACCACTGTTGCCATGGAATTGCACTTGACTCTACCACCATTACCATGGATTTACACCTCCTCTACCACGGTTACCATATATTTACACCTCTT
Organism: Ilyophis sp. 1 JC-2022; assembly: GCA_022702515.1. Lineage (NCBI taxonomy): Eukaryota > Metazoa > Chordata > Actinopteri > Anguilliformes > Synaphobranchidae > Ilyophis > Ilyophis sp. 1 JC-2022. The sequence goes on along the minus strand of CM040401.1, from coordinate 67,602,212 downwards.
CTACCACTGTTACCTTGGAATTACACCACCTCTACCATAATTACTATGGATTCACACCACCACTACCACTGTTACCACAGATTTAAGCACAATTCTAAATTTGTCGCCAACCACACGCTCAGGATGAAAACTTTTAAGACTTCCTGCTCATCGACCAACCACACAAAATGAAGAGTCATCCAAGATGAAGGAGAAACTCGTCGCCCCATCCTGAAATGTTACACAGCGCCTTCCATCCTCTGCTTCCCGCTCACCTTGAACTGCTTGCCGCAGGTGGAGCAGAGGAAGTCCTTGCGGTCCGAGTGGCGTAGCATGTGCAGACGCAGCTTGTCGGGCCTGCAGAAGGCCTTGTCGCACTCCGTACACTGGAACGTCTTCTCAGAGTGGAAGCTGCGCACATGCTTCTTCACCTACAGGGGGCAGCGTTGACAAACACAAAGTTGCATCAAAATGACCTACATTTTAGGAATGAGGGGCCCCCCTGAGTACTAACCAATGTAGTCAACAAAGAATCAGAATAATGATCTAAACACAAAGTGACAGAGAACAACACTTTCAAGCCTACTTTATAATTAGATAGGAACAAATGAATTTTCAATTATGGATTTTCCTTAAGGTATACCCAATGGCTGTTTTTTGAAAAACAGCTTGTCGCTCACAATTATCATTAAAAAAATGCCTATGTAATTGGAACTTCAAATCAATTTTACATTTTTAGAAAAAAAATCAATAAGCTATTGAACGTGAGCCTCTAGAGAAGCGTTTCGCTTGAGGCAACAAGCAAGCACCAATTAAAAACAGGTTCATAAGTCCACCCAAACACTTTCCCCTAAGTTTTATTCTCAAAAACCTCCAGCTCTTTATCTAAAAGCCACCTGGACACACATTCACAATGGAGTGTTGATCTAGGATCAGTATTTCCTTTAAGCTCATAATGGAAACGGTTCTGATACAGAGAGAGAAAGCCTGAGCCTCGACCAGCGGTGCGCTTTACGAGTACAAGACCCAGATAAAGCGCTTAAGGACGGAGTAATCGCAAAAGTTTCCCACAAGGCACTGCGGCGTGTCGCACCTGGATGAAGTCGGTGAAGCGCTTCTTGCAGGAGGGGCAGCTGAAGCGGCCGTCCACCACGTGAACGGCCACGTGCTCCTTGAGCAGGTCGAGGCGGTCGAAGGACTCGGCGCAGAAGAGGCAGGAGTAGGTCTTCTGGTCGGCGTGCAGGTGCAGGTGGCCCTCCAGGGCGGCACTGCTGAGGAAGCCCTTGTTGCACACGTGGCAGGTGAGGGGGCAGGTGCGCCCGCGGCCGTGGTAACGCAGGTGCTGGTCCAGTTTGTCCTTGTCGCGGAAGGCCTTGCCGCACTGGGAGCACTTAAAGGGCCGGAACGTCTTCCTGATGAACAGGTGCTGCAGAGCTGCATTCTGAAGGAAAGGGGGAGAAAAGGTCAGTTATATACTGCATACATACATACCTAACAACCACCAACACAGACATGGAAACACATCAGTGATTTGGGTCATTCATTTACCCACTAATTTCACAGGCACACAAACTCAATGCATTAAAACCAGATTACTCTCAAAATACATTTGAATTTGAAATCCATCATTCACCCAGGTGTGATTAGAACAAACTGAAGCCCTTGCTGTAGTCCTTTGTTATGAATGAACCCTATGAATGTCAGTGCCTTTGAGCTATAAATGTTGTGCATGTATACATTATGGTAAAACGGCTAGAAGGTGAAAAACACTTGAGGTGAGCATCCTTTAGCCTGGTAATCCTTCATCATTCGGTAAGGGAGTGGGTCTGAGTCACACACACTAATACAGTCCAGAGGTTCATTCCAATCGCTAATTTTTACTCCTTGCATCCTTTCCAAGGATAAGATAGGAGGATGGAGGAATCGAGGCGACATGAATTAGGAAAATGGAACGTCCTTGCGACAGCATCATATTATGCTTACGCGCTTAACTATAATGCTTTTTAGACTCTTTTATCATGAATAAACGTGGCTTTTGTTAGTCATAATCATAAAAAATGAGGTCATTATGGATTAGAGCGCATTATAATACATGGAAAGAAATTGGTAAAATTGCATTTGTGTCAGGGTGTACCCGCCACGTGGCATATGTGGAGAGGTGGATAATTTATACATGACACTTGTGTTTCCTCACTGAAGCATCCACTGGGAGCCTCCTCCTTCCTCACTCCTCACTCCAAGGAGCATTTAGCGGTTTGGAATGTTCTTGAAGATGGCTAACCTCGATTGATTTCCGGGTCAGACGAGGACCGAGGAGACGAGGACGGATAAAATAAGCGACTGGAATGAACCCCAGTAATGTTCCGGGTGGTGATAAATGAGTAGGGAAGAGAAAAGAAGCACGTTCACGTTTCAAACCTCGTCGTACTTCAAATCAACCTCCATTCCACCATCATCTTGGATGTGTAACCAATTCCACGGCTCTAATAGCATAACTGATCATGTGTGTGCCATGACCACAATGGCACTGCTGGAAGCTAATGTTCCAAGCCATTTAGAGGAAGAAGAAATGTTTTGGCCAGGAAGTCCTTTTTCAGAATGACAAAATTTACACCAAGCACAAACTGCATATACAGTATATAAAAATTAGAATATTGTGAAAAAGTTCAATATTTTTTGTCACTCATGTCAGAAAGTGAAACTCATATATTATATAGATTTATTACACATAGAGTGAAATATTTCAAGCCTTTATTTCTTGTAATTTTGATGATTATGGCTTACAGCTAATGAAAACCCAAATTCACTGTCTCAGAAAATTTGAATATTACATAAGATCAATAAAAAAGGATATTTTAAACAGAAATGTCAGCCTTCTGAAAAGTATGTTCATTTCTATGCACTCAATACTTGGTTGGGGCTCCTTTTGCATGAATTACTGCATCAATGCGGCGTGGCATGGAGGCGATCAGCCTGTGGCACTGCTGAGGTGTAATGGAAGCCCAGGTTGCTTCTCTATGGGGTTCAGGTCAGGCGAGTTTGCTGGCCAATCAAGCACAGTAATACCATGGTCATTGAACCAGCTTTTGGTACTTTTGGCTGTGTGGGCAGGTGCCAAGTCCTGCTGGAAAATTAAATCAGCATCTCCATAAAGCTTGTCAGCAGAAGGAAGCATGAAGTGCTCTAAAATTCCCTGGTAGATGCCTGCGTTGACTGTGGACTTCAGAAAACACAGTGGACCAACACCAGCAGATGACATGGCACCCCAAATCATCACTGACTGTGGAAATTTCACACTGGACTTCAAGCAACATGGATTCTGTGCCTCTCCACTCTTCCTCCAGACTCTGGGACCTTGATTTCCAAATGAAATGCAAAATTTACTTTCATCTGAAAAGAGGACTTTGGACCACTGAGCAACAGTCCAGTTCTTTTTCTCCTTAGCCCAGGTAAGACACTTCTGACGTTGTCTCTGGTTCAGGAGTGGCTTGACACGAGGAATACGACATTTGTAGCCCATGTCCTGGATTCGTCTGTGCGTGGTGGCTCTTGATGCACTGACTCCAGCCTCAGCCCACTCCTTGTGAAGCTCCCCCAAATTCTTGAATGGATTTTGCTTGACAATCCTCTCAAGGCTGCGGTTATCCCTGTTGCTTGTGCACCTTTTCCTACCACACTTTTTCCTTCCACTCAACTTTCTATGAATATGCTTGGATACAGCACTCTGTGAACAACCAGCTTCTTTAGCAATGACCTTTTGTGGCTTACCCTCCTTGTGGAGGGTGTCAATAACTGTCTTCTGGACATCTGTCAAGCCCGCAGTCTTCCCCATGATTGTCTAGCCTACTGAACCAGACAGAGACCATTTAAAGGCTCAGGAAACCTTTGCAGTTGTTTTGAGTTCATTAGCTGATTAGAGTGTGACACCATGAGTTTCCAATATTGAACTTTTTCACAATATTCTAATTTTCTGAGACACTGAATTTGGGTTTTCATTAGCTGTAAGCCATAATCATCAAAATTACAAGAAATAAAGGCTTGAAATATTTCACTCTATGTGTAATGAATCTATATAATATATGAGTTTCACTTTCTGAAATGAGTGACAAAAAATATTGAACTTTTTCACGATATTCAAATTTTTTGAGCTGCACCTGTATACAGACTCATATTGGGTTCATCTTAAAACCTGATTGGTGCCTTAAAGTGATCAGAGACCTATGAGAATGCAAAACTGCTGAAGCCCACGGACTTACAGCAGCAGCTCAGGGCTGCCTCAGTCGCAGTGAGGCATTCTGGGATATCTGCCCTTTGGACACACCCTTTCTCAAAGAAATGTTCCAAGTTATATCAGAATACACAGTGCATTCCAGGTATTTCGCAGACGCTCTTATCTAGAGTGACTTACACAGCTTTTAGAATTTTAATTCGCATCCATTTATACAGCTGGATATATACTGAACTGAAGCGATTCAGGTTAAATACCTCACTCAAGGGTACAACAGCAGTGTCCTACCTGAGAGTTGAACCTGCAACCTTTAGGTTACTAGCCGAGTTTCCTAACTATACTACACTACCCTCTGCACAACAAATGATAGATTTTGCCCCAATTAAAAGTTAGCTAATCTAAACGCATGAATGCAATGCATGAGTGACAAAGTAAAATGGTGGCCGAAGAGCATTTTGCCTGTCTTATGCCCGCACGGGTTTGTGCAGGGGCTCCTCATCAGCAGTTTGTTTCAATTGGTCAGCATGCATTACTTGGCAGAATCAGAGGGGCTGCCTCCTTGCCCAAATATGACCTACCTGCAAGTCCATCTTTAGAGGAGGCAGGCAGTGAAAGAGAGAGAGAAAGAAAGAGAGAAAGACAGACTGCAGTCAAGGCAGGGCAGGACTCAGAAGCTAAGACACTGAGCTAAGATTAGGGGGGCGTGCGGGGGGTGGAGGCGTACCCGTATCCGCCGGGCGCGCCTCATGTCCTCTGGGGTGAGGTGGGGGTCCTCCTTCAGGGCCTCGGGGGCGTCCGCGCTCGGCAGGGGAGCCTCGGGGGAATCCGTGAGGGGGGCCAGCTCGCTGCTGGGGGGCAGCTCGGCGTGCCCGTCCCGAGAATCCGGCCGGTCGGCGGTAGGGGTGCCAGGGACCCCTCCCTGGGCACCGAGATCAATGTCGCTCAGCCCGTTCAGGGCCCCCTCTGCAAACGGGACCTTCCCCGAAAATCCCAGCATGTCCTGAACCACAAGGGCAGTCGACAGACGCTATGAATGAGTGGAATTCACTCTTACACTCAGAGAGCCACAGGGTTTCAGTCACTCAGCATTTAAAATCAAGGGTTTTTAACCTTTTCTGATCCAGGGACCCCCACTCAGGCTCAAAGGCATCCAGAGACCCCATCATAAGTTAAAAATGGTTATATTTTTTAAAAGTTGTTATATTTTGAAATATTTTCCCAAATCTATATAAAGCCATTGCACATCAAGTCTGGCCAGGGACCCCCTACAGTACCTTCCAGGACCCCTAGGGTTCTGCGGACCCTCTGTTTGAAACCCAGGGCTGTGTTCGGATCCAAAATGTATACTTTCTTCTTGTCGTTCCCTTCCCTTGCTTCAAGGGAGGAATCCCCAAAATGCCAGGATGAAATATGGCGCCCTCACCAAGTGTGATTCGGATCCAAATTAAGAAAGGAGAAGGAGTAATTATATTCCCTCACTCCCTCGTTTATCCGCCTTTCCACCAAGGGTATAAAATGCAAGCTTCCAGCAAGAAGAGAATCCCACAATACAACGCTCCACATGGAAAGAGTGGGTGTTGCACTTCCGAAATGTTACGAGTTCGGTTCCCCTCTGTTTGTTTCTCGTCAATCCTCCCTTGCAGAGCACCTTTTAAGTTTGCCTGCTGCACGTAGTAAATTGTGTCACAAGATGGCTCCCTCGAGGGAAGATGGCAAGGGAAGGGGGCGTGTTAAATTGGATTTGAACGCAGCCCAGGTCTTCATTGATCACTTAAAGCACTTAATTACAGTTAACTGACCTCATCTGTGTGTGTGTGTGTGTATGTGTGTGTATGTGTTGGTGTGTGTGTGGTGTGTGTGGCGTGTGTGTGTATGTGTGTGTGTGTGTGTGTGTGTGTGTGTGTATGTGTGTGTGTGTGGTGTGGTGTGTGCGTGTGTGTGTGTGTGTGTGTATTCTTTTTATTGTATTTTTATTCTTCTCATACAGATTTTTACCTTGTTTCTTTGTGTACCATGACCACCTGAATTTCCCTATTCTGTGATAATGAAGTTTACCTTGACCTTGACCCAGGGGTAAGAGTGAATGGTGCCGTTCTAAACCGCCCTACTGCTGCACTACCCCACACACCACAGACATGACGAACACGCAGAGGACAGCCAGGTAAGGCTTTAATGACTGATGACTGTTAAAATCACCGCTTGGTGTCACCGCAGAGGGTGTGGACTGAGGGGTACCTGTGTCCGGTCTTCGTTGATCTCCACAGAGATTTCCTGGCGCATTATTTTGGGCGGGCGCCCTGGCCTCCTGCCTGTCCCAAAGCGCTTCCTGCCCCGCCCCCGGCTGCGCCCCCTCGCCCTGAAGGAGATGCAGCACAAAGACGAGGTTCAAAAACAACCCCGTCCAACCCACGGACCTGACGGGGGGGGCCAACAACATTGGGTCGGCACTCCTCACAATCTACAGCGCACATTAAAGCTTAGTCCGTAAGCTACACAATTCAGCAAGAACTTACGTGTAGCCAGATAAGGAGTTCTGAAGAACACAAACTAGCCTCTCCACTAAGAAAACCTAAATTTGAACACACTAATACACTAATATAAAGTGAATACACTAATTTCCTCCATTTTAGGCGATCAGAAAAGCCAGGCGCGCTCACACTGCCTATGTGTAGAGGCGCAACTTTAGCACCTCTCGGAGTGCCTTCGGTCTTAGAGCCGGGCCAATGGGAGGCGAGCTGCGGACGGCTCGGCGATTGCGCAGCGGGCTGGCGGCGCCGCGCGTTACCTGCTGACGAAGTCCAGCTTGTCGTCGTGCATGTTGAGGTGCTGCTGCAGCTGCTCCGAGCTCATGAAGCGGCGGTTGCACTCGTAGCACGGCCAGTTCTTCTCCTGCTCCCGCAACACTGAGCGAGTAACCACAGCGACAGTACGCAATGTTCCATTACATCACACAACAAAAAAACATCCAATCCGCTGTAAGATAAAACAATTAGGCTGCACTTCCGCTTCACGGCTCGTTATAACAGTGGAAAGCGCTACAACAGATGTTGATTTTGAGAGGAGGGGCCAAGATGTACCTGGACATGTGATTCTGAATTGACCTCACCTTTCCTCTCCTCGTCCGTTATGTCATGAATCTTCCGGTTGACAAATTCTGCGTAAGAGGCGGCGTACCAGACCTGGAGAGAGACAGAGGCCATGCAAACAAGGCCAGGGGAGCCTGTGAGGAGCAGGGCGGTCACTACACCAGTGATGACTCGAGCATGTCTCTCACTCACCAAAATATTTTTTTAAAAGTCCACAATTTGGTCTGTGTGACGTGAGCATCGTCTATGAAATTATTTGTAGCGCTCCGTTTATTGCAGTGGTAAGCAACCCTGATCCTGGGGTGCCAGAGATGTTCCTGGTTTTTGCTCCATCCAAACCTATAACTACATAACGGTATTAATCTCTGGCACTCCAGGACCAGGGTTATCTACCCCTGGTTAACTGTATGCATCTCTACATACCAGTGGTGGGTAGTTTTCTTTTCCCCCAGGGAAAACGTGCACACCCACCTTGAGTTCCTGTTTGGGCTGAATGTTTTTGATGGTGGTGTAAAAGATGTCTGCGCCGTACTGATAGGCCACCAGGTTCTGTTCCAGGTGATTGTGGGCGGGTCGGACGAACATCATCCAATTGCAGCGCTCCTCGTCTGAAAGCTCCACCCACGTGTCATCCCTCTGCTCCACATCTTTGGGCGTGTCCAGAATGCATACCTGTGGGCGGGGGAAAGAGACGGGGGATGGTGGGCAAAATGTGAGCGATGTAGATCAGCACTGATCACATCCCTCTGAACCCCAGTCATTGGCTCTATCCTTCCACTGAGGATCCTGCCCACAAAGCATCATGGGTAAACTGTTCATCAGGGTTGGGGTCAACTACATTTCAATACTGTCAATTCAAGAAATAAAGTGAAATCTCATTCACAAATGAACGCACATTGGGCTTGATTTACTAAGATCTTTAGCGTGTGCAAAACCTTTTTGTGATTTCAATGATTGGTCATGGTATTTGTTTTGCACCAATCATTGGTTGTGTTATTAGTTTTGCACACGCGAACACTAAAGGTCTTTTCCACCCTAGCTCCCCAATGGTGGAACGAACTCCCCACTCCTCTGCGCTCAGCTCAAACTCTGTCTGTTTTCCGTCGTGGTCTGAAGACGTACTTTTTCAGACTCTACCTCGACTAAACTACCTATTTAATTCTATAGTACTTGCTTCCTGTTTTTTGCTTGTTTTCTATTTAACTTGTGTGCTTTTCTTTGGCTATTTTATAGTTCAGAATGTATAGCTGACTCTGTGTACTATTCTATGTTCATTACTAGGAATAGCTCCTACGTTATGAGAAAGTTGTGCTTTGTCGGATCTGCTTTGTAGTCGCTTTAATGACCTTCTGTATGCACTTATTGTATGTCGCTTTGGATAAAAGCATCTGCAAAATGATTGTAATGTAATGTCATGTAAATCAAGCCTGAATTGACGGAATTGAAATGTGGATTAGACCGCTAACCCTGGGGTTCACCCCTCTGTCAGGGCGGGGGTCTTGCCTTCAGGTGGATGTAGTCCTCCCGCAGCTTGCTCTGTGGCACCAGTGGCCCATCCACGGGTCCAAACTGCGTGCGCTTGGGGATGCGCCTTTTGGAATAGACCCCGCCCGCAAAGCGGTCCAGGTACAGTACGAGAGGCAGGCTGGCCCGGGCCTTAGACAGAACCGGCCGGTTAGGGATGGGGTGCAGGGGCCCGTGTTTCAGACACACCGAGTGGTGGGCATCATTACACTCCTCACACCCTGAGAGAGGGAGGGAGAGAGAGAGAGAGGGGGGGGGGGGCGAGAGAGAGAGAGGGGGGGGGAGAAATTCTTATTTCTCAAAAAAAAATTCAATAAAAAAACACAACTAAACCCACACAAAACAAATAAATAAAATAAGAGCAAAAACATAACATGTAAAAATTTAAGAATATACACTCTATTATACTCTATAAGAATATACACTCGAAAACTACTACAAACTAGAGAGAAACCAAAAACTATACAAACCACTACCAATCTAACCCATTAAAGCAAGCCCCTAGAGGCCCCAGTTTTCATGGAAGGCACTTGTTAAACCCCTCCTCCGTACAAGAGAGAGCGAGAGAGAGAGAGAGAGCGACATCAAAAAGTATGAAGTGAGATTTTAATTAAATCAGGCTTCTAGCAACACATCAACTTCAAACACACGACAAATAAGTGGTAGTTTAATTTTAACATGGAGGTTGGGAGACAATTATCTAGAATAAGACATCTCCACCCTTGTTTTGAGCTAGGCTATATTTTTCATTAAACCATATGTGTTCAAAGAAGAGGGGGGAAAACAGCCCAGGGCTATGTAGCAGCTCAGCTGAGTAATCACCTAAAAGCAGCAAACAACATCCAGAACACCGAAGCAAATTAAACTAAATTATATCAATGCCCGCGCATATTGTTAAAAATGCACTGGAGCACAAGCTCTACTGTGAAATATTTTAGCTGGAATAAATGTTGCCTTAGAAATTACCATTAGATGGATTAGGCTTAATATGTGGGTCATAAAACATTTTGACAAGGGAGGGACAATTGCTGGGTACTGGCAAAGCCCTCCGATCACAGAAATAAGAGAGAGAATGACGACGACAGGCAGTTTGCAAAAATTATTTTCTAAAATGTCTCAGGCAATACCTTGCCATATTTCGCTATGCTATTAATCTTATTCACCGAATGGTGAATAATTATACGTTGTGCGCACTCCTACTTCTGAAAATGTCCCTACTACAGACTGTAAGGTACATATTGCAGTATGCAGAAAGCATGTTTCCTTTACCCAGCCCTAGGCTTACTTCTCATAAGCCCAGGGCAGAATATCAATGAAGCGGCCCTTACATAGGTCCTCTGGGGTGAAAGGTTTCGGAGGGCCCACATCCCAGTCGTCCAGCTCAGAATCATCTGCTTCGTCGTCCTCCTCATCCTCATCCGAGTCGAGGGCCGAGTCTGTGGCTCCCAGGGACTCCAGGTGGCTGAGAGACGATTGGCTCAGGCCGGCCATGGTTGGCAAGGAGGCTCCGGACATGGAAGGCGCTCCCTGTGTAAACGAGACCCTGCATGTTGCTCTAAGAGGGTGACATGGCCTCCATTTATGCACCCAAAATGCTGCACGGTGGCTGAACACTGCACTGCAGAATGTTGCAGCAATGCAAACACTAGCATGCGTTGTCACTACAGCCCACAGCCCAGGCGCTGTCACTACAGCCCACAGCAAGCCCATTCACAATTCTACAGCAATGCAAACACTAGCAGGTACTGTCACTACAGCCCACAGCAAGGCCATTCACAATTCTACAGCAATGCAAACACTAGCAGGCGCTGTCACTACAGCCCACAGCCCAGGCGCTGTCACTACAGCCCACAGCAAGCCCATTCACAATTCTACAGCAATGCAAACACTAGCATGCGTTGTCACTACAGCCCACAGCCCAGGCGCTGTCACTACAGCCCACAGCAAGCCCATTCACAATTCTACAGCAATGCAAACACTAGCAGGCGCTGTCACTACAGCCCACAGCAAGGCCATTCACAATTCTACAGCAATGCAAACACTAGCAGGCGCTGTCACTACAGACCACAGCAAGCCCATTCACAATTCTACAGCAATGCAAACACTAGCAGGTACTGTCACTACAGCCCACAGCAAGGCCATTCACAATTCTACAGCAATGCAAACACTAGCAGGCGCTGTCACTACAGCCCACAGCAAGCCCATTCACAATTCTACAGCAATGCAAACACTAGCAGGTACTGTCACTACAGCCCACAGCAAGGCCATTCACAATTCTACAGCAATGCAAACACTAGCAGGCGCTGTCACTACAGCCCACAGCCCAGGCGCTGTCACTACAGCCCACAGCAAGCCCATTCACAATTCTACAGCAATGCAAACACTAGCAGGTACTGTCACTACAGCCCACAGCAAGGCCATTCACAATTCTACAGCAATGCAAACACTAGCAGGCGCTGTCACTACAGCCCACAGCCCAGGCGCTGTCACTACAGCCCACAGCAAGCCCATTCACAATTCTACAGCAATGCAAACACTAGCATGCGTTGTCACTACAGCCCACAGCCCAGGCGCTGTCACTACAGCCCACAGCAAGCCCATTCACAATTCTACAGCAATGCAAACACTAGCAGGCGCTGTCACTACAGCCCACAGCAAGGCCATTCACAATTCTACAGCAATGCAAACACTAGCAGGCGCTGTCACTACAGACCACAGCAAGCCCATTCACAATTCTACAGCAATGCAAACACTAGCAGGCGCTGTCACTACAGCCCACAGCAAGCCCATTCACAATTCTACAGCAATGCAAACACTAGCAGGCGCTGTCACTACAGCCCACAGCAAGGCCATTCACAATTCTACAGCAATGCAAACACTAGCAGGCGCTGTCACTACAGACCACAGCAAGCCCATTCACAATTCTACAGCAATGCAAACACTAGCAGGCGCTGTCACTACAGCCCACAGCAAGCCCATTCACAATTCTACAGCAATGCAAACACTAGCAGGCGCTGTCACTACAGCCCACAGCAAGGCCATTCACAATTCTACAGCAATGCAAACACTAGCAGGCGCTGTCACTACAGACCACAGCAAGCCCATTCACAATTCTACAGCAATGCAAACACTAGCAGGCGCTGTCACTACAGCCCACAGCAAGCCCATTCACAATTCTACAGCAATGCAAACACTAGCAGGCACTGTCACTACAGCCCACAGCAAGCCCATTCACAATTCTACAGCAATGCAAACACTAGCAGGCGCTGTCACTACAGCCCACAGCAAGGCCATTCACAATTCTACAGCAATGCAAACACTAGCAGGTGCTGTCACTACAGCCCACAGCAAGTCAACTCACAATTGTACAGCAATTCTGAGGAATTGTTGTTCAACATGGCAGATTGGGACAAAACACATAAACAGAGCACACTGTAATCTCTAAAGCCATGTTCCAGGTACACAGCTCTCCCCCACCCCCTTACCTGGAGCACAGGTTCCAGTATGGCCTGGGGGGCTTCCGCCACGTTGCTGAGCACGTGCAAGTTGGCCGCGTTCATGTTTTGGCCGCTGGGCAGCAACACGGTCACCTGGAGAGATACGGAGCGGGAGAGGATTACGCGCCCAGTCCAAACTGCTGTGTGTCTAAATGCTGACTGCTCCTGCACTGCCACTCACCTGCTGCGTGGTGCCGTCCTGCTGTATGTAAGCCAGCTGGGGCTGATCTGTGAACACGGTCTGCAGGGGGGGGGGGAGGACACGCAACAGGGTCAGGGGCTGTGTCCCAATCAGAGCCCTATCTATCCATCTCCTGTGTCCTGTGTACTAGCATATGGTATACTGCTTACTGCATGCCATTTAGTATGTGACATACAGTATGCAAAAAATATCCTCCATACGATTATCAGCAAAAACCCAGAAATAAGGATATCACCTGGGGATTTTAAGTACACTACATTTAGAGAACATTTCACCTACTTAACTTTCTCATCTAGAATAGAATAGAATAACTTCTTTTCCCTTTAGGGAACTTCAGTTGTAGCCACAAGCATCAACAAAAAAGACAAAGACAGCCCAACACACAAACAAACATCAAATAAACACATTCAAGAATAATTCTAGTGTACTCAACAATCGTACTCAATAGTATGGAAGGGTGTTGATTCGGACACAGCACAGGATTCCATTTACACCAGCAGGGTCAACACCGTTTCAATTTAGTCAATTCACAGAAATGAACAGAAATTCAAAGCATGAACTGAAGAATGCTCAAATTGTTTCCATGGCGATTTTTTTTGGTTGACAAACAGAATTCCGATTCATGCTCTGAATTGACTGAAATGGAAATGGAACCGACCCCCAGCCTTGCATAGTAGCCAGGCACTTTACAGTGCCTCTGACAGTTTGGATGGGGTCACGCCACACCCTGTTGTCTGTGTTACGGGTGCCTCTGGGGCTCACCTGTGTTCCGTCGGCCGGGTGGATGTAGACCAGCGTGTGCTCTGCCGACTCCACGGACGCGTAGGAGCTGCCATCTGCGGCATAGACCAAATGCTGAGGCCCCCGGTCCTGTTGGTCCCCGCCGTACACAATCTGTGCCACTGTGCCCTCTTCAAAGTGCACCTGAAAGGGCCACAGCAAGACCCCGTTTAGCCTCTCAGGAGCCAGGAGCCAGGAGCCATAGGGCTACACCCAGGCAACATGTAGGCCCCTTTCAATCACTGGTAATCCAGGAGCCATAAGGCAAAACCACAGCCCAATAAGGCCTCTTCAGTCACATAATATTGGGTCTAACATCAATGCATTGTAGGTAATGGAAGTACAAAGATGTTGATGATTTGTATGCTCTCTGTTCCATCTAGAATCTCCATAACACTATGTTCCATCTAGAATCTCCATAACACATTTGAACCGATTGAGATCACATGCCCAAAGCACTTAGCATTTCACCAAGAGAAATGCATTACTCTGCTAGGACAGCAACATCCCATGACCAGTGTTTGAAGACTCTTGTTCTAAAGCACTATTGAGAATCAAAGGTTCATGTTTTAATGCAAAATATCTACTTTGGAAACATAGGCAAGGGAAGGAGCAATGGGTTTTCTTCAGGAGCAAGACAGGAGCCAATATTTTGTTTGAGGGCGTTCAGAGCACAGAGACATGGTAACCTGGCACAAACCTGAGTGGCGCTGCTGGCCTCGTTATCGGGGGGCTGGCTCCACACTTCCTGCTTGGTCTCCATGACAACTCCTCAACAGGCCTTTTGTACCAAGCCTCTCCCACCTTCACCTGATCACACCACACTTGCAGGTCATGGATCCCCAGGGGTTATGCTGATGGCACAGGCTTGAAGCAGTTACCACAGTTAAACCGTTGCCAGAGCAACACTGGGGAATTATCATGTACGGCTGTTTACTCACATTGATGAGTGCATAATAGTCAACAGAAAAAGGACATGGCATAAAATGCACTGAAACTTTTACGAGACAGATATTGACACACAGGAGCAGTTGCAATAGTGGGAGAACACTGCTTCGCCGATGATGATGATGATGGATTATTTCGTTCATTACTGTTGAAGATTACTCAAAGACTGCATTTACCTTCATGACCCTGATTTATATCTGCAAGAAGGACTGGTGCAGAGTACATCTAAATCTGAAACAGTGCCATAACTCAGGGGCTGCACGTAGGGGGAGCATTTCCAGACATCTTTCCATATCTCAGCTGAGAACAGCACACACACACACACTTCATGAATGCATTCGTCAATTAACGTTACTGCAACTGTGTGTTTCACCATCAGTTTGCATACTTGCACTGGGAACCGGGTATACAGAGGCGGTAATACATAACAACACACTTATAATATAACAAACGTATTCACAACCAGTAGTTTCATTTGCGTTCTTTTCCTTTCTCAAATGGATGCATACTGAAGCCTAACGTTCATTAATTTTAATCTAGTCATGTTTGCATGTAATATCCAACCAGTAGTTTGCAATAACATCTTTCTACAATATCATAGTGCTGCAGCTTGCTAGCAAGCCAAATAGAAATTGGGCTGGGATATCCACAGCTTAGAATAGGCGATGATAGTAAAAAATATTTTTAAAATATATTCTTGGTGAATGGACGACATTCTGAATTGACAGTAAATCGTCACAGTAACTAGCAGTGCTAGCCTGTTAAAACAAAATCTGTTTCAAAACGGTCAGTCTAAACGCATTGTAGGGGATACCATATTGGAGCGAGGCTGAAAATGGGTATGCTAGCGCTAGCGCAGAACGGAGACAAAAATACACAGGAACGTTTTCAATAACCAACTGAAAAAACCCCATGGTTTATGGGGCTCGAAAACAAGCCAGGTGCTGAATATACTTTGTCACCCACCCCCCTATTTTGACCCCTCAGGTTCCCAGTTCCAAGTGGACTATACCACAAAAATAAAACCTGCAGAAACCCGGGAACTAAGCACGGCAAAATACCCACATTATAAACCTTAAAACCCACACCGCGCGCGCCCCAGTGTCAGACAGGACTCGGAGCGCCGCTTCTAAAACAGCAGCGTTTTAGAACACAAGTGTCCAGATTGTGAACGACCCAAACATGTTTGTAACCGACCCACTCGTCCCCCTTTCTGGTTGAGCCCAGTCCTGGGGAATCTGCAACAGCACAAGGAAGACGACTCTCCATTTTGGGTGGGACTAAACAACAACAATCAGTGTTTGAAGAGGCCCAAGGAAATGTGAAATTTCTTATCGAGCGAAATGGTAACAACTGGCCGTGAAACCCAAACGGAGGCGATGAATGTCTCAAACTGGCGATGGAACTACAGACTGGAGTCAAATACCGCTCGGGATTTTCTCATTTTTAATAAAAACATACACGTTGGTCTTACCTCGGAATGGTAGCTGCAGAGATGGTCGCGTTGCATATTAACATAATCCACCTGGTAACTGAAAGGGAACTGGCTGGCAATTGGTAGCTAGTGTCGCTGCTGTTAAAATGAAATAAAACAGTTTTGCAAAGCGTAGTCAAATAATTTGGAAATGTTTCATTACAAATGTTTATTTTCTGTGTTTTAACATGCATTTTATGTTACACCGTTTAATAAATATGGTTTGCACGTAACAAATTCACACGCTGTTCCATTTCTTTGTCAACCAATAAGATTTTTTAAATCTCAAAATGAACCAATGAAAAATCGCGTGTCTCTTCGATTTATACCAGCCTCTTGCAGTGGCATGACGTCATGAAGCAACAAAACAATATCCACCAAACGGAACTTTTAACATCGGCGATTAATTATTAAGTAGGCTATTTATATTATTAGATAATTTTTTTAAGTTGTAATGAAGTTACACCCCTGACATTAAAACCTGAAATATGGCGTAGCCTACTATGGCCAGGTAGCGTTTTCCTCAGGGTGCTGCCATAGATACAGCGTTAGATGCATACCTGTGAGGTGTCAAGTCAAAATTATTTGCACTGTTACTGAAATGCTCACACAGTTCGCACAAACCTAGCTATCAAAATTCCAAAACCAGATGATTTTATCTTGGGTCCCAATTGTTAAAATTTTCCCACACAGATTTTTCAATGGGGAAAATGTATAAACATGTATAAAAAATATTTTTTTCATAATGGCCTACATGTTTCTTACATGTTTAGACTTTTATTTAGCCTGATTAATTATGAATTCCTCTCTGATTTCAAAATAGTCTGTTATGGTTTTCAGTGTTATTCCCTCCAGTATCATTACGGCGCTTTGGGTTTATGTCACAGCCTTCTTTAATTGCTTCTGTCGACCCTTAATAATGTACAGTAGAAAATAGTCTTCTTGGCTTATCTCTCAAATAATAGAATAGAGCTCAATTTTCTAAGATATTGTTCACTATATGTGTTTCATACAGGAATGAGAAATACTGTATGTGTAAACAGGAATTAAAAGCAGGAGCATAGCCTACTTCAGTCACTGTATCATGAATTACATGTTTAGAATAATAAATAAGAATAGCTTTTTTGTATAGCACCTTTCATACATCAAAATGTAGCTCAAAGTGCTTTCCAAGCATAATAAAATATAAGGTAGTGTTGTGGAAATGTTCTGTTTTACACACAGTGAGAAAGTCTGATCAAACAGAACCACAACAAAACCGTATATTGATATAGAATAAGACTTAGTTTATTTGCAGATAAACCAGAATGAGAGAGGTCTCACAGAAAGCACAGAAGACATTTATAGACTTTTTACTGATTTGCCACAAGGGGCAGACTCTATAATATCACAGTACAGAGAAAGACATTTAGCTGACAACCTAAGTTTAATAGTATTAAGTCTCCAGATAACTTCTGACCTTCCCATAAGATCAGAATGTTCAAGCAGACTCTCACTAACAATAACATAGCCGTTTATCTTCTAGGCTGCCTGTTTTCCTCTAAGAGGGACAGACACAGAAAGAAATTTGGTTTTTAATACTGCATTTGGGTAATAAGGATTATACATGAAAGTTATGTTTAATGGAGTGATCGTCAGTAGTAAAAATAGAATGACAAAATTAAATATAGACAAAGTTCAAACATTGAAATAAAAGCATTAGCTAAAATAATAAAATACATTTACAGTAAAAAAAATTACATTGTAAAATGTAAAAAGGTTAAAGGACAGGATAGCAAGTAGCAGCATATAAGAGAATAAAAGAGATAGAACAAAATAAATTAAAAGACAGAAATTTAAAGAATCAGAAGCCAGGGTAAAAGTGTCGACTGAGTCCGCCTCCCCAATACATTTTGGCTGGGTTATCCACAATTTGGGAGCAAAATGAATAAAAGCTGCCACACCACTTTTCTGATGATTGACCTAACATTTAAAAGACCATTATCCGAGGATCTAAGTGCTCTTGGTGGAACATATACAGTGACAGAATATCCCTTTAGTTTTTTTGGTTCAGCTAAAAGTATCTGTCTTTTCTTCATTTAGTTTCAAGAAATTATTATTCATCCATTTATTGATATACAAGTTGTTAGCAACTGTAATAATTAGCAGGTCTAGTTTAAGGTCTTTTGGTAGATTGTTACAACTGTCCTTTATTACTGTTTCAACTGTTCTTCATACACCTATAGAAGCAACGGTGATACTTGTGGGAATTCCAGTTGAGCAGAAGTGGATGGTTCAATGTAGATTTAGGGATGTTAGTCCAGACCATTCATATAAAAGACGGTGGTGGGTTGACAATCAATTTTTTTCTGTAAAGTATTTGAGGATCCATGCATGTAAAATGTGTCTTAGTATAAAACAGGTTTAAAAAGTAGCTATGACGAGTCTCTAGTGCTGTTCACAGAGGCTTAGAAAAACAATTGTATCCAATTACTCACCATACCACATCTGTACATTTAACAATACAAAGCCTCTCTTTCTTGTTTTATAAATTATATAAGGGCATCAATATTGGAAAAAAATGGAATGTTCTTAAATGACAGAATTTTAGGACTAAATAATTCCGACAAAATTTCTGAATAGAAGCTGAACTGTTGTAAAAATGTATTTGGGAATGTGTAGCCCCAAGTCCAGGGGAGACAGCTGTCCTCATGAACTCATGCTTGTAGGTCAGTCATAGGTCAGTTGTCACTGTGTACCTATTACTCAAGTTATTCATGGGAACGTGGCAGTCTGCAGTGACAGACAGGGATTTTTAAGGAAACGGACTGATGGCTGGGCGACTGCTGTTCTCTGCCATTTGAGAGGCAAGAGGCTTCCTCCAGCTGAAATTTCCATGTGCACTGGGGCTTGGGCTTACACCCAATGCAAAAAAAATAGTCTGTCCAACTTCCCACATTTGCATTCGTACATGTGATGTCTTCCGTGTGTGACACCAGACAGGCTGTAACAGGCCAAATCTGTTATTGCGCAATGAAAGGTTTGTGTTTTTTTCCATCATTTCCTTTCTTCTCTTTTATTCAGCAAAAATAATACATATCAATATTACAGTGAAAACATATAATTTACACCCGACAACACAAAATTAATAAATAAATTAAAAAACTTAATTGGGAGAGGAAAGTGTTTGCTTTATTTTTGGCATTTTCGCACAGGCTAATTCTGCACCATTCCGCTGAAAACTTCAATACTAATTTTGGATGTGTCTTGTTGGTGTATGGGAATGTCTGAGCTGTTGAATGAGGAGATGTGAAGTAACTCCCTCTACAGCTTTAAAAGTCACATTAGGCTTTTGTGCGACACGGTTAAACGGTATATCAGAACTATGTTCCCTTTAAGATTCGTCCCCTAGAAATGTGTACAAGTACATTAAACAAGTTGCTTCACAACATGACACTATAGATCATTCTACACAGACATGGGTGTGCCACGGAAACTGCTATCAGACTCATTATGTATCACAGCAGTGAACTAGCCATGAGTCATACTCATCACAAAGCTATCAGACACACCCATGATTGATAGTGGACCTTGATATTGTTTTTACATGACACATTCCTGGTAATGTGTTTTTTTAAATATGATTTGATCTGATATCCACAGCCAGTGCCTTGAGGATACTTTTTTGGATGAACCTCCAGTCCAGGTATGTGCCAAGCCTAGTCTTAAATTCTGGTACCTTGTTGCCAAGAATGGAAGAATGCTGCCTAAATGTTCAGATTGATATCTTACTGTTTAACTGTGATTTGTTTGTCAAGAATAAGTTATACAGCACTGCAGAAAAGTAACTGAACTGATACAGGGCTGTGGATTTGCCTGCCAGCCCAGATGTCTTTGACTGATAATCAATGTTCAGCGATTCACTCCTCGCTCAGATAAACACACATTTCAATAATAATGTTTACAGTGCGGGGTTTGTTTCATTTCTTTGCCGAAAGGCACCTTTTATTGGGATTGCTTATACTAATGTGGCCATTGCCTGTCCTGTGAAATTAGGGTTGTAAACACCAAATATATGGCTGATCTGTATTACCTAAAAGCCTGAGAATAACCTTTCCTTCGGACTTCTCTCTCATGCTCCCTCAGCAGTGCCCGGTATCCCATTGCTCTAATTAATACCACTCTGTCTTTAACAAGCCTCATTAGCCAAACAGACACAAGCAGTGTGGAGCATACAAAATGATGTCATGACAGGCTGAGAGGCTCGATCTTTTCTCCATTTACAAATGCAAGCACAGTGTACAGTTTTCATTACATTAGCGACGGTGGAAGACTACCCAGCCGTGAGCACCGATATAATATAACCATCGATACTCTGGGGTCAATTATACTGAATGAAACAGCTTGGTTGCAATTTTTTCTTTCTTTTTTTTTGGATTCAAACTGGCAACCTTTTGCTTACCAGACAAGCTAACACACTGCTATGTCACACTGGTCTTAATTAGTTAAGCCTGCTTGCTTTCAACCCTGTTGAAACATTCATTAGACCTATCTTAATGTAACTCATATTTATTAGTGTCACAAATTTTCTTTACTTTTCCATTTTATGTTTTTCACACAAGAGATCAATATCAATCATTTTTCACATGATATCATTTTTTTTTAAAGTCAATTCACTGCCAAAAAGTTAACCGTTCATTGACCGGAAAATATAGAAATGATTTCAATTATAGCTCATTTGGAAAAAACTATGGAAACCACTTTTTCATGGGTCATCGGCGGGACTGACACTGTTGGACAGTTTCAACCAATTACTGCAGCCAGAGCTGGTATAAGAGTGCCAGGGAGTGGGGTTGGATTAGTTCTGTTGGACTGCAGATCAAAACTATTGCACATACAATGGCAGCCCTGCTATTTAAAAAAAAAAGGTGGGTCAGCGGCACTCCGCATTTTTGTGTCACTTATAAAATTCCCTCCTTTCTCCTCTGCACTTTCTTCATAAAGCTCTTTCTGTCAATAATTTACGACAGCAGTCAGCCTGTCTTCCCTTGGCAGCCTCTCTCATTACAGAGAACCTTCTCCACACAGAACTCCCTCCAACGCAGTACCCCAATCGTAAACTTAAAACCAATTATTGATGCTGACAATATGTATCCGAAACCACATCTGCACCCTGCCACCCCACAGCTGAAAGAGAAATATCAGAGTTATGGTTGTAATAAGTGTGCTTTTATTCACAACGCTCCCAGGTTACAGTGCTCAAACATTAATTAGTAACTGTGAAATTATACTTTCTGCACTGATAAAAATAGTAAAATTCAAAACAGAAGCATTATAAAAAAAGTATTTTTTGCCTCTGTTGTCATCGCCATAAAGAATAACAGCAGATTAATAAGTGTGGAGTGACAGGCAGTTATCTTAAACCGTGTGTGAAAGTGCTGATGCTTTAACAACTGGCTTTCATTTTTTTCCCCTCACACCATATCTGCCAAGGTGGTTTGAACAGTGTGTTGCTATAACTGTAATGCCGTCTATTTCTGAGGAAAAAGCTGTGGGCGTTTGTGACGGCGACGACAGCATTGTGCCTAGTTCCATGAGCTGTGACGTGTTCTCCGTCTCTACGTGAAGGCAGCTTTAATAGTCACCCACCGCACGCTAGTCTTTGTATTGTGGGAGCTTCAAATGACAGGTTCCTTCGATGACATTTTTCTCAATAAAATTCAACATTAACATGGGAATGCTCGTCTCTGTTCTTTTTTTTTTTTATGTACACCTGAAATAACGTTCTTTAAACCATGTTATAAATAATGTTCATAGACGCAACACTGAACAATACTAGGACATGTCCCGGCCGAAAAATTCTGAAGCGTGATATCTCAGAAATATACTATCCGTGGGTATTACTGCGTAAGTCGAAGATCTTGATGGGTTGTCTCTTCCTCCTTCACCTTATGGGTCTCTGGCTGATCTCCCCGTCTATGGCCATATCCTAATTCTATTCCATCTGTGTCTTCTCCGCTCCACTGGAGAGACACATGTTGGGGCATTTAAGCTGGTCGGAGGATTTGAAGGCTGCTCTTGTGACATCAGCAATCAGCAAAACACGACACTTTCTCTTGCTTTTTTCTCCGGCTCCCTCTGTCACCAACCATCCTCTATCACCTCTATTATCTGCCCTTTGTAAACAGTTTTAGCTGCATGCCCTCTCTTTGTGTCCTATAGTTCTACTTCATGTATGTTCCACCATTTTAGATCAATGTTTCCTTCCATTCTTTGCATTTACTCTCTGCCCGAATACATCTACCCTACACATGCATATAGCCTATGCATATATAAGCAAGCAAATAAACAAACTGTCATGCTTTTTCATCCATCTCCCTTTCACTCATTCATTTTTATGTGCTCTCTCATTCTTTCGCTCTCTGTCATGGTTTTACATGGCTCACTCATACCTTTAGAAGTTACAGTCAATTTCAATTAAGTGATCATCTTGGTCCCATGTCAAAGCATTTATTTCCAGCAGAGATGAGGGTCTTTCAAGATGACAATCACCCCATCCACACAGAACTAGTAGTCACAGTATGATTTGAGCAGCCTGACCCTGACGACAGTGCTCGTATCTGAACCCAACCAGGCATATTATGGGATATCTTGGAACAATGCCTAATAGAATATTTTCAACTTCCATCAGCTAATTGTGAGTTGAGTTGATGAACTTCGTTGTGGACGAATGGCGTTGTATTCCTCTTGCAGTAAACATCATCATTTGGGATGACATTTTTGTTTATGACCTGTATGTAGTTTATCTATGTACAGTATATATAGATCTCATCAAAAAACATCTCAGACGTAAAAAAAGCCAAGTTACTCACGCATAGCCTACAGAGCGCTGTCTATAAATTCTTAATTCCAACTTCAAAAAACTAGGCCTGCCTTTAAAAGTATTGATATCAAAATGTGGCCAAGTTACAACTAACAATATTGCCTATCGTAGCTCACACTAAACACACTAGCTCTTTTCTAAAAGCAATGCTATCCAAACTTTCCTTAATTATTTAATGCAACTTGGCCCTGTGTTTCTTCATCTCACCATCAGAACATACAGAAGTTAATGTTTTTAAGGGCTGAGAGTGTCATGGTTCGTGGGTTATTGGTTTTTTTTCCAATACGATTCTCGTCCTGTTTTTCCGATTGAGAATCTATCGGAATCTTTCCTCGTTCCGTTCCGTGGTTTTGCTTTTCCTCACTCGTTATTCTTTTCACCTGTGCTTCAACCTGTGGGGTATTTAAGTTCCTCACTTCCACTTCCCCAGTGCTTCTTTGTCATTCGACATTGCATTGAGCCAGGTATAGCCAGGTACCAGAGACCTTGTGATATTAAACGCTGTTTATGTTCACGAGGGGCTTGCTATGAGCTTTATTAATTTACTTTTACTTACTTTTTACTTACTTTATTTCAGGTATAGGTATTATTCCTCCTGTTAGTGTTCTGCGCTATTTTTTTAATTATTTGCTGTTCTTTCTGAGACAGTTTTCTTTGTTTGTTTAGTTTGTTTACACTTTTCCGGTCGTCCTAACTTATGTGCCGAAGGTGTTCTTTTCTTTGCTAAGTTTTCCTGTTTTGGCTCCAGTATTGAGCTCTGGAGATTTTGTTTGTGTTCCACTCGTATATTCGAGTTCGCCATATTTTTGTGGGTTGATTTTCGTTTGGTTGTTTAGCTACTAGGAATTCGTTTTCTGTCTTTTCTTTCTTTGCATTTATTGTTTTACTCCCTTTATTGGTCCTCACTGTGTGAGTGACTTGTTCTGATCCCCCACCTTCGCGTTTGATCATCTGCCACAATAAATCCATTACAGTGAGTCTGTGGGCATTGTGGTTACTTCTGTAGGAAATCCTGAAAAGTGGCAAACCCTCTGTGCTGTAAAAGTATGGGGCATACCCCGCCAAGCCGTAACTTGACGGATGGCATACCTGCCATCCCAATTATGAGACATTTCAAACATTTGGATTGGAGGACTTTTCAGGCTTGGTGGATGGAACCATTTGTAAGACTGCATACCGTGTGAGCGTGCAGAAGCTGAAACCAGACAATTAATAATTTTGTTTCATATTTCAGTTTAAATGAGTGAAAACCATTTTTAGCGAAACCAGTCTTACCTCAACAGAAAGGGGTACATAAACAACAGAAAGGGGTACATAAACAACAGAAAGGGGTACATAAACAACAAAAGGGGGTACATAAACAACAGAAAGGGGTACATAAACAACAGAAAGGGGTACATAAACAACAGAAAGGGGTACATAAACAACAGAAAGGGTACATAAACAACAGAAAGGGGTACATAAACAACAGAAAGGGGTACATAAACAACAAAAAGGGTGCATAAACAACAGAAAGGGGTACATAAACAACAAAAAGGGGTACATAAACAACAGAAAGGGGTACATAAACAACAGAAAGGGGTACATAAACAACAGAAAGGGGTACATAAACAACAGAAAGGGGTACATAAACAACAAAAATGGTGCATAAACAACAGAAAGGGGTACATAAACAACAAAAAGGGGTACATAAACAACAGAAAGGGGTACATAAACAACAGAAAGGGGTACATAAACAACAGAAAGGGGTACATAAACAACAGAAAGGGGTACATAAACAACAGAAAGTGGTACATAAACAACAGAAAGGGGTACATAAACAACAGAAAGGGGTACATAAACAACAAAAAGGGGTACATAAACAACAGAAATGGGTACATAAACAACAGAAAGGGGTACATAAACAACAGAAAGGGGTACATAAACAACAAAAAGGGTGCATAAACAACAGAAAGGGGTACATAAACAACAAAAAGGGGTACATAAACAACAGAAAGGGGTACATAAACAACAGAAAGGGGTACATAAACAACAGAAAGGGGTACATAAACAACAGAAAGTGGTACATAAACAACAGAAAGGGGTACATAAACAACAGAAAGGGGTACATAAACAACAAAAAGGGTGCATAAACAACAGAAAGGGGTACATAAACAACAGAAAGGGGTACATAAACAACAGAAAGTGGTACATAAACAACAGAAAGGGGTACATAAACAACAGAAAGGGGTACATAAACAACAAAAAGGGTGCATAAACAACAGAAAGGGGTACATAAACAACAAAAAGGGTGCATAAACAACAGAAAGGGGTACATAAACAACAAAAAGGGGTACATAAACAACAGAAAGGGGTACATAAACAACAGAAATGGGTACATAAACAACAGAAAGGGGTACATAAACAACAGAAAGGGGTACATAAACAACAGAAAGGGGTACATAAACAACAAAAAGGGGTACATAAACAACAGAAAGGGGTACATAAACAACAGAAAGGGGTAGATAAACAACAGAAAGGGGTACATAAACAACAGAAAGGGGTACATAAACAACAGAAAGGGGTACATAAACAACAGAAAGGGGTACATAAACAACAGAAAGGGGTACATAAACAACAGAAAGGGGTACATAAACAACAGAAAGGGGTACATAAACAACAAAAAGGGTGCATAAACAACAGAAAGGGGTACATAAACAACAAAAAGGGGTACATAAACAACAGAAAGGGGTACATAAACAACAGAAATGGGTACATAAACAACAGAAAGGGGTACATAAACAACAGAAAGGGGTACATAAACAACAGAAAGGGGTACATAAACAAAAGCAAAATAAAGAGAATCAGCCTGTAAAAAAGAATGGGAACGGTTAAGTTTAATTTTCTGTGCGGGTTCAGTTATAAAGATAGAATGGTCTGTCCGTAGTCTTTACAAACACCTAGAACACTATATGTTTTTTGCATGTGTTTTTTTCATTAAAGCCTACTTTTATAGTAGTGTGTGTCTGGTATTATATGTCTACTGTATTTTACAATTGTATTTGTGATTTTAAAACTCAGTCCTGGGAGACCCCTGTGTACCTTTTGCTTAATTAAGGTTGTCAAAGACATGTGTTTAAATGAGTTCATCTTATTACAGAATGCAGGTTTGGCTCATTGTTGCTTTGTCTTTCAGTACTTGCGTTCTCCAAATGGTTAGTTTTAGTGGCCCGGTGTCCACACTTTCACCAAATAGGAGCCTATTGCTTCACCTCAGTCTTTAATTAGATTTTTCTCTTTTTTTTTAACCTCTTTTTATGTAATCATTTGCAATATAGCACAATACGCATAATGTGAATATGGGACTTTTATTCTTCATAGCATGCATAGCTACTTTTGACATAATGTGGCATATGAGGGTAAATAGCCTAATCCCTCAAATCATGAAAACTGTAATTAAGAAAAATTAACAGGTTGTTAAAATTCCGGGGTTGCAGTTGTGGTTGGAACGAAAACCAGAATACACAGGGTCCCCCAAGACCAGGTTTGAGAACCACTGGACAATTCTGTATTACTTACATAAATATTTCATATATGTATATGCAGTACTATTTCATAAGAGAAAGCATTGGGACAACATTGCTCTCAACCATGGTTATTGGTTTCTTGTCTATAATGAGGAAAAATGTATTTAATATTTGTACTGAGCCCATGCATCTCTCGATTTATTTTACACATTCAGAAAAATGGTTGATGCAATGAAATTAGGGGATTTTAATCATGTTAGTGTTTCGCCATGAATGATGCATAACTATAGCAGGACAAAAATTTTAATCTAAAATTATTTGTGAAGTGGAAATATTCTCATCAGCAGGTCAGACTTTTGAACATATATTTTGTATATTGTTGGTCTGTGTATATTGTGATCTTTTCTCTCTTTTTTATGAACACGATTGACAGGAACCTTTCAAATGTTTTGTTCTGCTATGTTAAGTGTTTTAAGTGCTGTGTTATACAAACAATTATGCAAAGTTAGTTATGATAAAGGCATAAGAACATTCCTGTGAACAGATGTTTTTTTCTCAATTATAGGCTCCAGACTCCAGAATGATACTCTGAAAATAAATCCGTACCATCTGTTGTACCATTTTTAATAAACAATCATAAAAAACACAAAACACTTCGACAATATGAAAATGTACAATGATGTGTAGCCTAAATAGCTCCTTTGTAAGCATAAAGAGGCACAAATCTGAAACGATTCTAATGATCAGTTTTTGAGACTGATAGGCTACTTCTGTTTTGAAATCCATTTTAAGGAACGCAATGTGAAAAGGTGAACTACAAATAACATATGCTGACCGGTTTCATTAGACAGAGCAAGTAACCACTGATACAAATGACTGTAAGGTGAGCTGGGACCACTTTGGGCACGATTTTTCATTGCTTTCTATGGGTGCATCCCAATAAGAAAAATGCACCCTCCTTTTCTCCACTACCACCTCCTCTCCTTCATTAATCTAATGTACGTATTAATGGTTACATATGAATTATGTGTGCGGCAGTGTAGTACAGTGGTTAAGGAACTGGGTTTGTAACCGAAAGGTCGCAGGTTCGAGTCCCACGTAGGACACTGCCGTTGTACCCCTGAGCAAGGTACTTCACCTGAATTGCTTCAGTATATATCCAGCTGTAAATGGATACTATGTATAAATGCAAAAATGCTGTGTAAGTCGCTCTGGATAAGAGCGTCTGCTAAATGCCTATAATGTAATGTAATGTAATGTCTCGACGCAAACCGCAATGTCAGGTACATTGTACTTTACATGCTTACATACTTGTACTCGAAACGTTCAGGCAGTTTTGCATACTTCCTGGTAGGAGAGAAGTGGTAGTGGTGGAGGAAAGGAGGTGGGGAGTGAATAATATTGGGACGCACCCGCAGACTTCATTTCCGGCAGGACTTTGATCAGACGCCGGGCGGCGCAGTGAATCAGTTCAGCTGAGAAGGAGGGAAGGTGTGCACGTCCTCCATCCACAACGTACAACTACGCATTGCCATTGCACTGTCCGTTCCGACTGCAAGGGGAATCAGCTGATTTATAAGGCTTGGGTGTGAGCTAACAGCCTAGCTACACAGACTGTCCGAAGCTCTGTCGGGAACACATTTCTTTTTGAGGAGTTATAGGTTGCACCCCAAGATAACCAGCTAGGTTGCCAGCTAGCGAGACTTTGAACGATGGGTTCATTCCCGGCGATAGTGGTCCTCATTCTGGGGATCGCGGTCACACCTCTGGCAGGCTATATTATTGAGGTAAGTGTGTTTTTATTCATGTTCACGACTTGCTGGTGTCATAAGAACGTAACTAGTTGCAGGTGTTAGTTATCGAGATGACTGCTTGGATAATAATGTACGCAGTGGAGCCAGGTAGCTAATGCGACTGGCTGGCTACGACCACCGACGTTGTTTTCAGTTCATGACGAATAGATAAATAGTTCCACTATAATTGGAATTGTTTGGCACCGGAATGTTCTTATTTTAACTGGCTACTGAGCTATAGGCCTAATCATAGTAAAATAATCCCGTTGTTTTTGTTAAGCGCATTTTCACTATTTGATTGTCTAAAAGATAGTAGGCTATATTAGCTTCGTAGCCTACTGAGCAGCGTTGGTAGGCGATTGCTTTCTACTACTACTACCTAAATGCAACATAACAGTTAGCAAATGCATATAGCGGACAATAGGCTTTGGTTTCTTTTGTTTTCATCTATTCTAAAAAGTATAAAGGTCAACGTCTTAGATTAAATAGGCTACTTTTCAGAATTTGCACAGCTATTTTTTCAGTGCGACGTTGGACTGTGTGTGTGTGTGTGTCTGTGCGTGCGTGCTGAGATGCAGATAATGTGGAAGCCTCGCACAGTAAGCTACGTGTTGGTAATATCGCACCGCCAAGTAATAATAAATCACTTGGACTAATATTTCCTCTCTTTGTTATGCGTCTTTTCTTGTGTAGAGATCCTGTCCGCAGTAATCGAATAAGCAGTGGTCCTGGCATGTTGCCAGCACCGTTATAGTCGACTTGTTCCTGTTTTGCACCTAGCATTCATAACGTCGCTGCCCGTTATGCGCCTAGCTTGGTGTAAGGTCCTTCTTATAAGTGAAACGTTTGACAATGGGCCCTACATACATATCTGAGACGGCGACAGCTTGACAATTTTGTAATTTGTTTGCTTTATCGTATGTTAGTTATTAAGCAAGCGGATCCATTCTAGCGCTATTGTCATGTAGGCTAATGTTAATGTTTTTTAAAATATTGTGTTCGGACATGACATAGTGACTGCTTCCCACTAAACTTCAGTCGAAATTATTTCTTCTTTTTTTAAAGAAAATGTCTTCTGTTTTATATGCTTACAGCTTGATAGGTTATTTGAGGCATATTACTATGTTGTGGCTTTGGAAAATCAGTGCTGCGACCTTAGCCTTGATGGGGTTTTAGTTTTGATTGTGTAATTAGGCTACATCTGATAAAGATGATTCATGAACACTCATGTAAGCCTCAACAAGCTGAAACGGGTGCAAGCGCAAAAACGCAACAAATGGATGTAGGAGATGTGAGCGTGAGAATGTGAGAGTTCATTAATCAAAGCACATTCACTCATTGGGGACGCGGTCACGTGACGTGCGCTCTGCTTTTGCACTTTGGGTTCTGACGTGTGGTGTACTTTTGTTCTCATGCGTTGGGAATAATAATTCTTGTACATCTCTCTGCTTGTCAGACATATTTTTATGTATGTTAACGTTTTGCACGAATGCAATGTTAGAAATTCATTTTACCCTTACAGTATGCTAAACCACAATGACGCATAGACGACTATTGAAAGGTAAAACTAGCGCAGTCTTACCCTCATAGGCTACTTCCACGGATGGACTCTATTGGGTAAAATGTGTCGAACGGGTGCCAGTACTGTTAAACGCAGAAATTCGTTTTCTCTAGGCGATTTAAATTCAACGAAATCTTCCATTGAATCTGAACATATGTGATTCGAATCAACAGGGCATGTGGGGCAATATAGCGTAAAGGAACCAACTGGTGGAATTTATCTTGATGAAGCCTACATTACTCATCTTTCCTATACATTTGTTCCAAAAAAAGTCTATTGAGCACCTATATCTTTTGTCTGGGGGATGTAAACCCAGGGGATGTGTTGGAATTGGTTGTACTTGTAAATTATTAATTAATCACTCTTGTCAAGGCCACCCTTTCCACATCCATCCAATTGGTTTCCCTCAGTTTAAATTTTATGTAGGCCTACACGTCTGTGTGAATACGAACCACCCCCCCCCCCCCCCCCAGGCTCTACGAAGTGCCCCCCCCCCCCAGGCTCTTCGTAGTTAATAAAAATGAAATGTCATGACAGAAATATGAACTCAGAATACACAAAATATATACGTAACACAACATATGCAATAGTTCTGCTTTTATCGATGTGTTATAAGTGTATTGTGGCCCTGGAAAACGAATTGGCAGCCTTAAAGATATACCACAGCCGTAAAGATATACCACAGGCGCCATTTCATATTTGTGTCTTAATACAGAAGTGTTACTCTGGGCTTCTTTTTCTTTTTTCTTTTTTTTGTCACACTTTGTCTTCAATACAGAAAAAAAATGTCACAGCTTGTTTTATTTTAGCGATGCTTTTCCCGTGGTCAGCCACCCCATGTTTGCTGTGATACCAGCCCTGCTGTCAGGCAAAGCCTATGTTGAAATGACTGGAAATATAAAGAGGGTGTTACAGCCAATAATTTAGTCCTCTCTTTTTCTAAGAATGCTAATGTTCCTGCTTGGTGTTGAGAGAGGACCATTTTTACTTTTTTAATTTAAATTCCCCCCCCTCTTCTAATAATTCACCAAAGGGTGCTCCTTTCTTATCTTACCTAATGTATCCCTTCATCGCCCAGTGTCTTAGAAAGGGAATTTTTCATCAAAGAAAGCTGAACAGAGGAGGGTGGGAAAAAATCTATTTTTTGTCAACCAGCAAAAGCACTTTTATGAGCGGTGTCTTGGGTTCAGTAGTGGCTCCGTAAGTTTGATTACTGGGGGGAGGCTGTAATAAGCAGTTCAAGGCTGGGTGCTCGGTGAACGCTATTAATGTTGGGTGAAATTTCTAGAATGCCTTTTCTTTGGGTACATTTCCATCACGTTACTGCTGTAAAGACCAGAGCCCATGTCTGCAGGAATAATTTCAACTATGAATACATTTGATGTTGGCGTTTAAGTGGCTAAACCTCTACTTTGTTCAAAGTTAGCCTTAAGTTAGTGTTCTACTGTGAGAAAGGGGAAATTAGTTATTCTTTGTGCCAGTGGAAAATTACCAGTACCTCTGAACACAGTTTGTGGAAATAACCAAGTGCCCTTGAACATAGCCCTGCATTACTTTAGAAAGATGTTACTGAGTAAAGAAGGATTAGGCTAAGATTTAAGGTATAAGCCTAATCCATCAAATGGTAGCCTAATTTTTAAGGAAACATTTTTCCAGCTAAAATATTTCACAGTAGAGCTTGTGCTCCAGTGCATTTTTAACAGTATGCGCGGGCATTGATATTATTTAGTTTAATTTGCTTCGGTGTTCTGTATTTTGTTTGCTGCTTTTAGGTGATGACTCAGCCCTGGGTTGTTTTTCCCCCTCTTCTTTGAACACATATGGTTTAATGAAAAATATAGCCTTGCTCAAAACAAGGGTGGAGACGTCTTATTCTAGATAATTGTCTCCCAACCGCCATGTTAAAATTAAACTACCGCTTATTTGTCGTGTGTTTGAAGTTGACGTGCTGCGAGAAGGCTGCTTTGATTAAAATCTCACTTCATACTTTTAGATTCTCGCTCTCTCTCTCTCTCTCTCTCTCTCTCTCTCTCTCTCTCTCTCAGCGAGGGGGCGCCTTTGTCGGTGCTCTGCTGACCCACCCGGGGCTTTCACTAAACATGGCGGGTTGGCGGTCGCGCGTGGATGAGCAACGCTGCTCGGCCGGGTTGCAGCAGTGACCCGGCCATGACAGGAGGCACGCGGGAACGTGGACAAATGGCTCTCAGCGGCAAAACCTGTGGTGGCTTTGAGCGAGCCGACAATAGCCGCAGCCGAGGCACAATGCGGTCATAATAAAGAGCTGCAATCTCTAGCCTCAGGCACGTCGGCGAGGTGTGTACGAGGACACGCCAAGAAAAAAAGCCATTGTTCAGTGGAGCCCGGCGTTTGGAACGAGCCCTCCCAAAACGGTGGCCAAGGGATCTTTTTTTTATTGGCCTTGCTAAAGAGGAACATTCTAGGCAAGGAGCTGTTTGTTAATGGGCCTCCCGCATCTCTTGTTATCGAGTTCCACATTTTTGCTGTGGGACGGGTTGGGTCCGCATGAAAGCAGCCGCTACCTTAGATGGTCGAGAAACGCATCAGAACGCCCTTGGCTGTTTCTGTCTTTTGAGTGCTTTTATTTGAGTGTCAGAGCTGTCCATCCCCTCACTCGTAGTTCTGCTGGCAGCGCAGGTCAGCGCACTGCATCTGTGTTTCTTCAGAAAGATGTGAACATGTCACTTTTTAAAATGCTAAATAATGGCCAGGGCAAGGCTGTCCGCTAAACCACTTAACATTAATGGTTTGTTTGATCGTTTGGAGCAATATTATGACGATTATGAAAAGAACGATGATACTGATAGAGATGCTCTCTTGAGACCATTATAGCTTCAAATTTGTACTGGACTAGACATCTGTCACTCCTCAACATTAAGAAACATACTAGCTTCTTAATCCGCCTGTGAATGGATCGTTTCATCCCTATCGCCAATCTTGTAGATTATAATAGGCACACTTTCAATTGTTTCCAAACTGGGCTCTTATTGACTGTAAATCCTCTTAAATCTGAGGAACACTTTGTGCTCAATTTTAGATAATCCCAGTGAGGGACACACACACACACACACACACACACACGCACAAACACAATCACTAAATCACAGCTTTGCCCTGTTCCCACACAGATCAACCAGTACAGACATGCCTTATAGACAAAAACACTGTCACCGTCTCTCTGCTATCGGAGAAAAACATTTCTCAATCTCACATTTACGCGGTTAATCCAGTACCGGTGCTCCAATTCACAAAGCTTGAAAGCAGTGCAACAACTCAAAGATTAAAGCCGACCAATCAAAATTGATCACACGCACTCATTTTATAGCCAGCTTGTTACTCCTGAGCGGATCCAACGCCCCTCCCCGCCTAAGCATCTGTCTTCTGTCCCGGACCCCCACATGCTCTCCTGAGGCACGCTCTCTTCGTCTTTGTCGCTGCTTGTTTTAATTGCAGAGTCGTCTTTAGGCACTACTTGTCCGCTTGCAACATGAGTTTCCTGCCAAGTGCACCACTGTCAGTTCTCTCTCTCTCTCTCTCTCTCTCTCTCATAGAAAGGTTTTTCCATACTGAAACGGTTTCTAGCTTGGTGTAGAATAGAGATTTCCAAGCATATTAATTTCAAGGCCCCATAAAATGATTACCCTTTGACTGAAGGACTGTTTGTCTTTTTTCAAACGCTCACTGTAAACTGCAGTGCAGCAGCTATTTAACACACTCGCACTTGTCATGTTATTACATTACGGATCATGGAGCTGCTTAAATATTTAATAATTAATACGGTTTCTCACAAGTAAAATATTCCTAAAAGGGGAAAAATATTGTTTTATATTTACGTGGAACTCTTGTTGGACCTCTTGTTGCTCCCCAGATTGCTACAGACTCTCCTGATGGAGCACAACCCAGCACAGGAGCCTAAGTTCTAGGGGCCGTTCAGCCATTTTGTTCCCCTGCAAGATGACGAGCCAGGGCCCTTCCCTCAGGAGTGGCCTGACTCGGGCATGCTCATCAAACCCAGGCCCTTCCCTCAGGAGTGGCCTGACTCAGGCATGCTCGTCAAACCCAGGGCCCTTCCCTCAGGAGTGGCCTGACTCGGGCATGCTCGTCAAACCCAGGGCCCTTCCCTCAGGAGTGGCCTGACTCAGGCATGCTCATCAAACCCAGGCCCTTCCCTCAGGAGTGGCCTGACTCGGGCATGCTCGTCAAACCCAGGGCCCTTCCCTCAGGAGTGGCCTGACTCGGGCATGCTCATCAAACCCAGGGCCCTTCCCTCAGGAGTGGCCTGACTCAGGCATGCTCGTCAAACCCAGGGCCCTTCTCTCAGGAGTGGCCTGACTCGGGCATGCTCGTCAAACCCAGGGCCCTTCTCTCAGGAGTGGCCTGACTCGGGCATGCTCATCAAACCCAGGGCCCTTTCGAAGGGAAGCCCACTCCAAGGACTTCCAGGGAATGCTTTTTAATTGGTGCGGGCGTCGTCTCCTCGTCTCCCCCAGACCCTTCTCCCCCCCCGTCTCCTGCTTGGTTTGTTCGGAGCTCTGTACAGGAGGTTTTAGTTCAGCATTACCGCGGTTCTCGCTGAGATCTTTGGGTTTTTTTTGCAGCTCTGTACAGCGGCCTTTGTGCACGGCTGCTGTAGCGGTCTGTGAACCTTTTACTTATTTACAGAGCCACAGATTTTGTGGAAGATGTTGTGCTTCTGTGGCGGTGGTGTTTAGACGGAGGAGCTGTGCGTAAACAGCTGAGGGTAGGAGTGCGGTGATCTCCGATGAGGCTGGTTTTACAGTACACCCCCCCCCCCCCCCCCTCAGGCCTCCGGTCGATTGATCTCGAGCTTTGAAGCGAAAGGGAAGGGAGTCGTTTTTTTGCACTCCCGCCATGGTGCGGATTCTCATTAACCGCAGAGCGTCTTCAGAAATGAAAACGCGAGCGAGCTGCCTTTTTGAAACTCTGTTAGATGGTACCCTGCAGTTATTAATTTTTTTACTCTTTTTACATTTTTATTTTATTTTAATCCTTTTATTCGCGTTGTTATTTTGAGAAGTGCCGACTCATCGAGAGCCCTTTGTTGGTCATGAGAGCTACTCCATTGTAAATAAAAACCAGCTACCTTGCATTGTGTTGGTTAGCATTGTGTTGTCGGGGCTGTTGATATTTTGTGTAAGTGCTCTCAGCCACAAATAAATCTTCTGTACTTACATGGATTACCCAAATTCCCAGACACTGTGGAACTGAGGCACAGTCTAAGCATGAAATGGAAACCCTAAAGTGTACTCCTGTCATGGCTTTCACACCTATGTCCTAACAAAGCGTCATCAAAGCACAATATAGCTCTTTGGTCACATGCTCTATTTTAGTTTTACGACTGCGTTTAGCTTGGTCGTGTTTCGCCCACGCGCGCGCTCGATGTCTTCGGATTTACGCGGGTAACGCGCCAGGCCCGCGGCCAGCCCTCGCATTTCTGCGGACGAGGAAGTGCAGCCCGTCGCGTCTGGGAGGAGAAGATACGGCTTATTTATCTGAGTAACGGCCTGCGTCTGGAAAATCGAACATCACGCCCTTCCTCCCTTTCTCCCGCTGATCTACAGAGAACAGATAGATGAAGGCAATACGGCGGAACCTTGTGCTGAGCCGATCAGTAGTCACTTCAGGTCAGTAAATTGTCATGGGCAGGAAGGGAGGGAGGGCCCTCCTTCAGAGTTTCGGAAGGAGCCATTTTCTCTGTGCCCCTACATGATACTGAGTCGACCAGGCTAATCTCAGAACTTGGCTCTTTTTAGGGCGCGGTGAGATCTGAGGGTTCATAGGCGTGTCATTGAGTCTGCTTCCTCTCCGGTCTGTCACTGGCTGACAGCTTTTCTGGGCGACATTCTGAGTTTCATCGCTGAATATTTTATTCTCAGACACGAAACGCACATGTTTGTTCTTTCAGGGGAGTCTGGGAGCTTGTAGTGTGAGGAGGAGTGTGGAGTGGAGGTGGGGCCACTGAGATCGGAAACTATCTGAAGGTGGATATTTTGACTAAGAGCTTAACTTGGAATATTACTTGAATATCCATTCAGGATAACAACTTAATAAATTGTGTGTGTGTGTGTGTGTGTGTGTCTTTAGAAGATTCCGGCCTTCATTTGCATGCTCGTTTGCACAACCAAATTTCAATGAATGAGAAAATAGTTTTTTTCTCTTTTTTTGATTCGATTTTTTTTTTTTTCTAATTCAGTTTTGGTTTTCAATCTTTCTTTTGAAAGTGTGCCATTCCCCTCATAGTGTCAAGTAATCTAAGCTAAATCCTGGTTTCCGGAGTTGAAATGGCCTGGCTGTTTTGGTTTTTGTAGTCAGCCAAACCCCCCGTGTATACATAAATGTGTGTGGAAACTCTTTATAGAAAGGTACGTGTCTGCATGTTCACACGGTGTGGAAAGTCAGCGTGTGTGTGCGCACGGTGAATGTTTGTCTGCTAAATGGGTTTCATGCCGGGGCTTGTTATTCTTGGCTCCTCTCAGTGGCAGTGATAACTCTGCCACGCCCACAGTAATGTTTATACAGGTGAGTGCTGTGCAGAGGTGCGGTGTCGGGACGTTTAAACAGGTGAGGGCCGGATGGCGCTGGAGCTCATTTGGCTGCTCGCCTACACCGCGCTGAGCAACTGTCACTTTCCACCCGCCTCCGGCAGAAACATGGCTGTGTTTACCTGACAGAGGGACGGAACGTTCCGGAAACACCACCGGGCACCTGCGACAACTTTCCGTTCTTTTGTGCCTCCTTTACTTCCTACGTGCGGGAGTGCGGAATGGTGGTTTCCAGTAATGAGTTGCTCTCTGTCACCGCCCTGGTGGGCTTCAGGGGAGTAACACCCTGTGTGAAGTTTGCCGGGAGGTGAAGAGGGGAAGGAAGGCTATTGTTGGCCCCGTTGCCGGGGGGCGGGGAAGAGGCGCACACTTCCTCATGTTTGGTCAGGAAAACCACCCCTTCCTCTGGACACAACTGCACTGATAACAGCACAAGCAGGCTAACACGCACACTCCAGAATATATAAATGAAATATAAACGTATACTTCTCTTTTTTGGGGACCGGTATGGGGGGGGATCTCCAATGGATCAAAAAAAGTCCCCAAGTCCTGGAACTTTTTTTTGTCCATCGGTGAGCCCTCCCACCCCCATACCGGTCCCCAAAAAAGAGAAGTATATGTTTATATTTTATGAGAGAATGAGAGAGAATGAGAGAGAATGAGAGAGAAGAGAGAGAATGAGAGAGAATGAGAGAGAATGAGAGGGAATGAGAGAGAACGAGGGGGAGAGAGAACGAGGGGGAGAGGGAACGAGGGGTAGAGGGAACGAGGGGTAGAGGGAACGAGGGGGAGAGGGAACGAGGGGGAGAGGGAACGAGGGGGAGAGGGAACGAGGGGGAGAGGGAACGAGGGGGAGAGGGAACGAGGGGGAGAGGGAACGAGGGAACGAGAGAGAGGACTTTGACTTTTGATGTTCCTTTATTGAAACACAAAACCTTACCCCACAATCACCCTAAAACATATCCCACTCCCCTATTTACAAAGCCAATCATGCTCAACTCCCACACTCAACTTAAACATGTCTCTATCTCTTCTTCGTTTACCACACAAACAGCCTCCCCAATACACCACATTCTTTTAAACGCTTCCACATCATGCATCATTTTAAAATACTCAAATTCTACCCTAAGGCAGAGACATAACCCTTGAACAGTTGCAGAGGATCTGTAGACCCACTACCTCACAGCATGTTCCTGTGTGTGACCCACGTTGCCAGTTTTGCCTGACCATATAAAACATTTAACAGTACCACCCAGCGCTGCTGGAAACTGTACCTTAGTCCACAGACAAAATCCCCCACAGGGAATGAGAGAGGGAGAAAGGGAACGAGAGGGAGAAATGGAACGAGAGGGAGAAAGGGAACGTGAGGGAGAAAGGGAACGAGAGGGAGAAAGGGAACGAGGGGGAGAAAGGGAACGAGGGGGAGAAAG
Source organism: Ilyophis sp. 1 JC-2022 (assembly GCA_022702515.1). NCBI lineage: Eukaryota > Metazoa > Chordata > Actinopteri > Anguilliformes > Synaphobranchidae > Ilyophis > Ilyophis sp. 1 JC-2022. The sequence goes on along the minus strand of CM040401.1, from coordinate 67,564,761 downwards.
GGAACGAGAGGGAGAAAGGGAACGAGAGGGAGAAAGGGAACGAGAGGGAGAAAGGGAACGAGAGGGAGAAAGGGAACGAGAGGGAGAAAGGGAACGAGAGGGAGAAAGGGAACGAGGGGGAGAAAGGGAACGAGGGGGAGAAAGGGAACGAGAGGGAGAAAGTGAACGAGGGGGAGAAAGTGAACGAGGGGGAGAAAGTGAACGAGGGGGAGAAAGGGAACGAGGGGGAGAAAGGGAACGAGAGGGAGAAAGGGAACGAGGGGGAGAAAGGGAACGAGAGGGAGAAAGGGAACGAGAGGGAGAAAGGGAACGAGAGGGAGAAAGGGAACGAGGGGGAGAAAGGGAACGAGGGAGAAAGGGAACGAGAGGGAGAAAGGGAACGAGAGGGAGAAAGGGAACGAGAGGGAGAAAGGGAACGAGAGGGAGAAAGGGAACGAGAGGGAGAAAGGGAACGAGAGGGAGAAAGGGAACGAGGGGGAGAAAGGGAACGAGGGGGAGAAAGGGAACGAGAGGGAGAAAGGGAGGGAGAGGGAGAAAGGGAGGGAGAGGGAGAAAGGGAACGAGGAGGAGAAAGGGAACGAGAGGGAGAAAGGGAACGAGGGGGAGAAAGGGAACGAGAGGGAGAAAGGGAACGAGAGGGAGAGGGAACGAGAATTCTTTCAAATACTTCCTTTCTGAATTCTGTCAGATGAGTAAACACTGAGACACTGGCGCAGTACACCTGTACAGGGTCTTAGATCCCCCTGTAGGATGTGTCAGCATAAGACTCTACAGCGGCTCATTATTATAGAGGATATTGTTAAGGCAGCAGCATCGGTGAGGGTGCGATACGGAGCCTGACAGACATCCAGCAGAGCCCAGGCAGACAGCTGCCTCGGCAGGCTCAAAATAAACCGCTAAGCTGCTAATTTATCTTCATTTCAGTGCTAATTTTGCTCATTTGACTGCCAGTTTTTCTCCTGGACAGTTTTGGGCAGGGAGAGCATCTTCCTTCATGGCGCTTACAGAAAATGTTGAGACGCAGAGCGAGGAAAAGAAGGAATTTGAGCTCAAAGGGCTCGGCCTGTGCTCTCTGCATCCAGCCCCTTGGACTGCAGGCTCCCAGCGCTCACGCTGTGGCTGTGCTGACTGCAGATGGAGTGGTTCTAAAACGTGGACGATGAATAACAGCATGGCGATGGCGGGGGGGGGAAGAGGCCGCTATGAGCCGCTTTAGCTGCCGGAGGCTAATGGAGCCAGCTAGTGTAGTTGCAGAGCGAGCGCGGCCGCTCCTGGCACGTTCGGGGATCGCTTGCCGTCCTGCCCGTTCCGGTCGATGGAGGGTAAATTGGCAGCGTCGTTGCCGCGGCTTGGCCCAGTGCAGAGACTTGATCTGCTGCCGGCCTGGCTAGCCAGTCGCAGCGAATCGGCTGCCGGCGGTCAGGAACATGGAACACCCTGAGCCCTAGTGGGAAACTAACTCCCTGCCGAAATACATGTAACGCTCTGCAACCTGCCTTAATCGTTAACAGAAGGCTTGATGTGTTTCTTCATTAGAGCTGGGGGTGGTGGGGTAGGGGGTGGGGGGGCGCTATCAGTCAGCTATCCTTAACTGTGCAACTGGACAAATTAAGTGTGTGTGTGTTTGTGTGTGTCTGCGTCTGAATATGTGTAAATGTGTGTAATTTGGTCTGTGGGAGTCTCATTTGTCTGTATGTATATTTATATGTCTGAGACTGAATGTAGTTTTGGCTCTGGATGTTCGTGTGTGCCTGTGTGTGCCTGTGTGTGCCTGTGTGTGCCTGTGTGTGCCTGTGAGCGTGCGTGTGTGTTTATTGGTCTGTTACTGTTTATGGTCTTCCTTTGTCTGTCGAGCAAAGCCCCAGTGCAGCCATGTTCTCTGTGAGTATGTCAGTGCTCCAATAAGGAGTGGTCTTTCCCCTGTGACTGAGAACACTCCCACCACCTCCTCCTCTCTCCCACCACCTCCTCCTCTCTCCTTCCTCCCACTGTTGTCCACTGTTGTCACATGCTCCTGTTGTCCCCCAGTGCCCAGCGGACTGTGTGCTTATAGCATGCCTGGCTTTCCTTGCTAAAACACTCACATTTCACTGCAAAAACCAAAAAACAAGTCAATCTTAACAAGCATTTTAATCTTATTAGACTTATTAAAATCTTATTTCTGTTCCTTTTTTGATAAATAAGACAAAAAGATTGCGAATGGGGTGAGAGTTTTACTCATTTCTAGATTTTCCAGTGGGCTAAGAATTTCAAGCAAAAAGTAACTTTAGTCTCATTACAAGACTAAAACTCTTGTTAAGGCAGAGATTTTAGTTTGCAGTGTGGTGCTATAGCAGAGTGCTACTCGCTCTCTGAAGTACGGCCAAATTATATTGAGGCCAAACGCAAAGAGAGCCCCAAACTGGCAGGTCGTTGTGAAATGCAAGTGCTTTTTGGCGATGAGGAATGAGTGTCCAGGGGTTGGTTTATCGCGCGGGAGACCACACGCCCTGCGTTTCCTTCCTGGTTGCTCGCGCTCTCTCGCTGCCCAACTTCTGAAAATTCCGATTTCTTTCGAGCTGCGGAGAGCCTTTTCTGAGCATTTCTCCAAAGTGAAAATCCTCGGCTGACACGGAAAACCGTGTTTGTCAGCAACGTCGCAGAGAAATGAAGTACTTAGACAATGGTTTAAGAGCTGTGCGGGGTACTGGAGGGGCGCTTTGCCCATCCCCGATCCCTGTCCCCTTCTTTCCCCTCTATATCCCTCTCGCCTCTTTATTCCTGTTCTTTCTCACCCATATCAAGTCCTTTTAATTTCCCCATAGAGTACTGGATCATGGTTTGATAGAGTGAGAGGGATTTCTAGCAGTAGGCTGAATTTTGAGTGTGAGTGTGTATTATGTGTGTTGGTGTATATGCGTGTTAAAGTGTGTGTGTGTGTTATACTGTGTGTGTATGTATTATGTGTATTATATGTGGGTGTATATGTATCGCGCGTGTGTGTGTACACGTATTATGCCTGTCCCTGTGTGTTACACTGGGGGGGGGTTGAGTAAAAGGAGGGATGGGATAGAGGGAGAGACAGGAGGGAAATGGGGATGGATGTCAAAGTGAACGCAGTCAGTTACTCATGAGCCCCGCCTCCCTCCTTCAGGAGGAGAGATTAACCGTGAGTAGACAAGAGAGTCGTACTCCCTCAGCTAATCCCCTCGCCTCCTTCCAACACCCCCCTCCCCGCCTGTCCCAGAGGGCCCGATCTCAGAGCCGCGCTTGCACGCAACGGCCATAGTCACCACAAGCCCAAAAATCATCCCCACCCACAGACCGTGGGAGACCTGGGATAGGTGCTAAACCCCCCCCTCACCACACACACACACACACACACACACACACACACACTCAGTTTAATCAGACTAATGCACACCACACAACTCTGTTATCTGCTGGCAGTGTCTGGTGGGGAGAGGAAGGGAGGGAATGTGGAAAGATGGAGGGAAAAGATATGCGGCAATAGAGAAGAAGAGGGGGAGTGAGGAGGACGAGAAGGACGGAGATGTAGAGAAGGAGTAGGGTGGTGTTTATGGAGGGCGTTTGTCTGCACACCGCTTCTCTGGACCGGGCTGCAGCTGCCTCGCTTCCGGGCCGTTTTTTTAATGTGCAAACATCTGGCCTGGTGACGCGGGGACTGGAATCCACTCTGGCCCATGCCGGCAATAAGCCCTGATAGAGAGGGGCCGAGGGGAGCCTACTGCACGGATTAAAGGACCAGGGAGGGAGGGAGAGAGAGGAAAGGATAGCGACAGGGAGATATAGAGGGAGGAACGGAAGGAGAGGTGGGAACGAGGGAGGGATGGAGGTAGAGGGAAGAGTAATGATAAGAGAGAGGGATGGAGCTATAGAGGTTGGGAGAGGGGGATAGAAGGAGGGAGAGATAGAGGACAGAGCAGTATTACCAGCTTCATGTGGCCATAGCTCACAAAAGAGAGAGAAGGGGAGGGGCTTGTAAACGGGGGGATGGTTGAGGTTCATTGTGCACAGGGGGGCAGGGGTATTTAAGCTGTTCAGAATATGGCCGATGTGGCCGTTTATAGGCTATAAATGAGCACCCAGCGAGCCGCTGTAAGGCAATAAAATCCAGGAAATGTGTTTGATTGGACATGCCCAACATTTAGCCCATAAATCGGCCTCTTTAAGACCCAATGACCTTGTCTTGGCTGCGTGACCAACTGATCGTTTAGTCTGCGGTTTGTTTTCTTTGAGTTTCATTTCCGAAGATTAACATAGATTTCAGGGTTCAGGTGCGGTAAATTATAACAGGAAGTGTCGCCCCAAGGTCTTTTTAAATTTTATTTTTGTAAAGAATGCAGAACACACGCGTAGAGCAAGAACACACTGGTGTCAATGCTGGCGTTGTTTGGGTGAAATTTCTTATCTGCATCTAAGGAGAGTTGGGGGGGGGGGGGGGGGCGAAGCTGGCGGTAACAGTCGTGTTGGTGAAGCGCTGTGGCGGCAGAGGAAATGGCAGCTCTTTATCCGCGCTCCCCTCCCCTCCTGCTCTCCAGTCACCATTCCTCCTGCCGTTCTTCTGGTTCCCCCTTCTCTCTCGGCCTGCCCCTTCCTCTGAGCGAAAGCCATCGCTATGGTTTCCCCTTCCCTCTCTCGGCCTACCCCTTCCTCTGAGCGAAAGCCATCGCTCTAATGAGGCGGGAGAAGCCCAGGTCTCATCGGACCTCCATTAAAGTATTCAAAGGCCCTAAAAGGATCCAGGAGGCTTTAAATTGCAATGGATGTTGTGAAGCACGTTAGCCTGACTGCACGGAGTCTGATTCACCTACCAGCCTCTCTCCAGCCAGTCATAAACCATCAACATAAATACATTATGTATCAACTCCGTTATCATCGCAAGAGCCAGGGAACTAACATGACTCTTGCCCAGTGATTTGGAACAGGAAGAAAGAAGAAGAGTGTGCGTGTGCGTCTGTGCGTGTGCGTGCGTTTGCGTGCAGGGTTGGGCGAGGTGCAAAGCAGCCTTTGTATGTGTGTTAGCAGATGAAATGTGTGTCAGGGATAGCCGCAGGCGGTTATGGGTCTCTCTCTTCTGCACTCTGCTGCCCATCTGAAAGGTCCTCTGGAGTGGACACACAGCCAGGGATCGCATGCAGATTGAGGACCAGCGGATGAGAATAAGCAGCCGTCTGTGGAGAGAGCATCGCATTACTGCTGCAGACTCTGTGTCTGCCTGCGTCTGCCTCTCACATACACACACACACACCACGTTAACACAAACACGCATGCATACTAGGGCTGGGCGATATAACGCAACGATAATTATTGATTGCAATAACGGCCGTCGCCACCATGTGGGGCATTGCCTTTTTTTCATCTTTTTATTTTATTTTTATTTTTTACTACCGCATCAGGTATAATTAATCGAAACTTAAAAACCTGTGTGAAATTCTTCCAGGGGAAAAAAAACACCATCACTGTCTACTGCGTGTTGATAAGATGGACAATCACAGAAAGATTGACAAAAACACCACATAATCACATGGAAGCTGCATGACCTTGCTGCTGGTTGGCTGTCTTATCAACACTCAATAGATATCAGCGGTGATGTTTTTTTCCGGAAGCATTTCACGCGGCCTCTGAAGTTTGGATGTTTACTGCCGTATATCGGGTATACTTAAAGAAAAAAAGACGGAAAGAAAGGCGCCCCACACGGTGGAAACGGCCGTTATTGTATTAGATAATTATCGATGTTGTATATCGCCCAGCCCTAATGCATACACACGCACACACCATACACACAGACATACACACAGACATACATACACATACTGCTGTTCACAGTTATACACTGGATAGATTAAACATCAGAACAGACACACACACACACACACACACAGAGACATGTCGAGTGACCCCCTACATGCTATCTCAGCAGCCGCTGTGTGTCGGTTTGAGAAGGTGTTGTTTTTCTTTTGTGCTGTTATGCTCAGTATTTTTGCAATGATGAAATCCACAGGTTCATTTTCTCCAGACAGCCTGAGAGCTCAGCTTGCCCTTGAGCAATATGAGCGATATCAGACACGGGCCTGTGCACTTTTCTCTCTCTGCCCTGGTGTAACGGTGGTGAGTGCCCCACTTTACGTACACTCAGACCCGTACCATGCTCTCCCATAACACAGCTGCCCTCTCGTGACGTTATCTCTGTCTTTAGAGCTATTGTTTGTACAGTACTGTCATCCCTACATCATCCGGCTGGCCTCTCTCTCTGTCTCTGTGTCTCTCTGTCTCTCTGTCTCTCTGTCTCGCCGTCTTGTGAATAGCTGAGGTGTTTTAAGAGGGGTCACCATGACAACAGGGGTTTGGGGGAGTGTGGGGCGGGGGCGGTTATTTGAACAAGCCATCATTCAGGTCTGCATTGTGTGTGCTGGCAGCAGACCAGTTTATCTCCTCTCTCAGAAGCACAGACACACGCCGCCATGGCTGACCAGGACAGCCTAGTGTCATTCCCAGTGGGTTACCCACAGTTACAGCCCGTGCCAAGCGACCCGTATTCACACCAGAGCCTGGACTTGCAGCCACCCCCCTAAAGAAAGACTAAACGCCCCCCCAAAATGTACTGTATCCCCCTACCGCCGCCTCCCCACCCAAAAGTATTTAATCCGAAGTATTTGGATTAAATACTTACTTTCTGTTTTTTTGTGGCTGGCTGCGCTAGCAGGCTAACCTGAAGCTGGTCAGCAGTACAGGAAACAAATACTAGAAAATAAATGAAATGAGCTAGCCTGGTTTCAGAGCCGTTTGGAAAAGGTACTGAGCTGCTCGCTTTTGGGGGGTGGGGGGTGGGTGGGTTTCTGAGAATCTAGGTATTGATAGCTTTGTTTAGCGACCCACAGTTTTAGCCTAGCCTTGATGTGAAATGCGCCTGCTGAAAAGAATGATTGGGTCTATCAGTCAAGCCTTTTGACGTATGACTCATGGCCCACAGAAGGGAACACAGTAACCAAACTCTACTCGGGGTCAGATATCGGGAGGAATGTCACATACCACGCTGGTGACACTCAGGGAGAGTAGGTAATGTTTACCACACGGGAGGGTTAATGGTAGACCGAGCCGATGGCCTGTTGCTTAAGACTTACGACTGTTTGGCGGAGTCCAGCTGACCTCATAACCGTTGCATAGCAAACCCACTGTACCACATCTCTCCGGCCTTGCTTAGATTCCTGGTACTGTTTGAGGCGCGCGTGGTCTCTGCTCACAGCGAGATTTCAATGCATGGCACAGCATGCCAGGTCATGTAGCAGAGGCTGTTGGTGTTAAAGTGTACAGTATATCTCAGGTATACTCCAGTCTGGACTTCAACGCCAGTAGTATTGCTTGTCTCTTTTATCCCTAATTGATTGAGTAATGTCAATGATTGGTCCGACGTTCCGCGCACCTGCTGTTCCGGGTGTAAATGAGTTCCTGATTAGAGGGGAAGAGTGAAAACCAGCCGATGGCCAGGTTTCGGTGTCCCTGCCTCAGACTGTTGATAAACGACTGAATGGTCCAGGTGGTTGTTGTCATGATCCTGCATACTGTTGTATTCTAACACTTCCAGCTAGAGTTCAGGTCCTTCTTATTGCTGTGAGGATCAAAATTCAGCCCTTCTGATGGCTCCTGCTGTTATTTTAATGGAATAACGGCTTATTCAGGCACAAAGGACACGCCACGGGCGCCAGGTATGAGGTGAATGAGCTCAGAGCCGTCCCAGACGTGGTGGAAGAACGCGGTGATGCGTCAGGCCAGGGATACCACGCGTCAATACCGTGGAACTTTCGAAATCGACTCCTCAAATCGCAACCAGAAAGGGGAAGGCACCGTGAAACTCTGAGGTTATTTTTGTAAAGGAGAAGGGATTCTCACAGCGAGGCGTTTCTGACGGAGACGTACAGGAGTGAGTCATTTGCGGTCACAAGGAGCGGACGGTCAGCTGAAACAAAAGCCTGTTTTTTTTTGTTCTTTTTTTTTGTTCTGCACACGCGTCTATTGTGAAGGCAGCGAGGTCCTGGGCGTGTCCGGCTCATTGACGCCTCTGTCTGCAGGGTGACCTTTGGAGCAAGCGTTCAAAGGCAAAATGCAAATGCGATGGCTCTGCAGTTTCCCGGCCGCGCCCTCCCATCCGTCACCCACGGCGACCGGCGACGGCTTCCCTCGGTATCGGATTCGGCCTGTGTGGCCTCTTCGATCGACCCGCTCTCCTCCCAATTAGCTTGCACGCCGCCACTCGGCTCTTGTCGCGGTCGGTTTTTAGCACGCCGCGGTCAATTTCCGAGCCTCTGCTCTGCGTACGTTTGCGGCTGCGACCATTTATTAGAATTTTTTTTATGAGTGCATCTCCTTGTTCTTGGTCACTCCCACGAAAACCTTTTAAGCCAGCAATGGGGTGGTGATGGATGGAGATTAATGGGTTGTAGCTGCCGTGGTAAAGAATAGCGGGATAGCCTGCACTCTTTAGCGGGATAGCCTGCACTCTTTAGCGGGATAGTCTGCCGTTTCCTCCGCCGTACGCGCTAGCTGGGCATGCTACTTTTAGCTAGCGGAGGGCCGCTCTTCTGTTCCCACTCTCAGTGGTGTAACGGCAGACTTTAAAACGATCGATTTCCCCGCCCTTTGTGAATGAACCGGGTGCACTCTGTGTTAATCGAGTGGGGAGGAGTGTTCTCAGTGTGCGCAAAAATTGGCAGTACATCGCAATGAATAGAAGAAAAAAAGAGCCTTGACTTATGATGCCGTTTGACGCACTGCCAGCCGAGCTACAGCGAGACGCCGACACGTTTCAGCTAGAGAGCCCCCATCGGAGCTTCCATCGATTTCCAGCGGTTTTTATTTCAGATGTGCTTCTCCCCGCGAGGGGCTCCCGTTATGTTATCTGCTCCGTTTTGAGTCGGTCTCTCGGGGTGAAGGCACGCTGCCGGATGTGGGGTTGCCCTTCTCGCCTCAGGCACTGGTCAAACTTCGCTCTGCTTTTTAGGAAGGGCCCCCAGGCCACACGTAAACCACAGAGATTGGCAGCCTGGTGGGACGCGCGGCATCCATGCCAAGCACTGCGAGGTGGGCAGGCTAATGGCCTTATGTAGGGAATGTTGGCGCCTGTGGGCCAACTGCGTTCGTTCGTTCGTTCGTTCGTTCGTTCGTTCGTTTAACCCACCCCACATCCTCAGTCTGGCAAATGCGTTTGATTTTACTCATGGTGGTGTGAAAGGGTAGAGCCAGTTCTCTCCCCGCACAGTAAAAACACACAGCTGCAGTTGGTCCCTGTCCTGGGTACATTTGTCACTGCTATCGCTCTCTCCCTCCCTCTCTCTCTCGCTCTTTCTCTTTCCCTCTCCCTGTCTTGTCGGTCTCTGGAAAGGGTTTTTACTCGGTCACAAACATTACCACAACCTCATCAGCGCTGAATACCCCTCCCCCTAAGCACCGCTCTCTTCTCATTAAGAGCGCAATTCTCTCTATCTCTCTCTCTCTCTCGCGCGCGCCTGCGGTTTCTCTCTGGCTGCTGCTTAGAATTCAGTTGAAAAAGGCCTCTTGGCACAGGCCACTGCATTATTCACAGCAATGCTGCAAAACCAACAGTACTGAGGGGAGATCTTCACTTTTCAATGGTGTTTGTTTTACTACTCTTCTCTCTCTACTGTTTTCTCTCTGCTGCTCTTTCTCTCTCTCCCTCTCTCTCGTTCTCTATCCCCCCCTCTCTCTCTCTTTCCCCTCCCTCCCTCCTCTTTTCTTCCATATTTCCTGAATTAATTGAGTCATATCTTGAAATAATTTTTACTATAGCAATGATGACGGCGACTTGAATTGGGCATATTCGATGAATAAAAGAACCCGCCCAAAATCATTAGCCGCAGTAATTGTGGTGATATTGACCATAAGAAAGTAACCTCTGCCTGACTCTCAATCTCTGTGTCCCTCTCGCTCTCGCTCCGCTGTGTGTGTGCATGGTTGCGTGGTAATCCAGGTGAGTGCAGGGTTGAGTGTGACAGGGCGAGCGGTTAAGACAGTGTCCCGTCCCAGCCGTCACCAAACGGGGCCCCTCTCTTCCGGGTCAATTTGTCCGCAGTCCTGGATGACCCAATACAGACACATGACTGTCAGCAGAAGGTGCTTTTCACTAGGGTACTTCCGCTTATTGCTTGTAAAATTCTAACGCAAATTAAAAAGTACTTTATTGTTAAAGGGACTACTGTACTGCCAAAATCTGTAAGTAATGAAAAACAATCAGTTATTATACAGGAAGTATACAATGTGGAAATTAAATAAATTAAAAACACTATATTAAAAAAACGAATTTGTAAACTGTACTATAATTACCGTTTTAAAGCGAATACTGATGATAACCCTTTAGTGATGTCATTGTGTGTTTTGTCTGTGTTTTTATATGCGTCCCACTCTTGTTCGAGTTTGTTTGAGAAAGTAGCCTTTTTTTCCCTCTGCAATCTGCTCAGGGTTAGATTACGGTCACTCTGTAATGATGTTGACTTTCCAGAAGATTGGGGCGCACCGCTGACCAGGCAGAGCACAGAGTCTAGCAGGGCTTTAGTCTCGGCGTGGGCTGGGATTTGATAAGTGAAGGCCGGGTAGATGAGTCTGAAGGGGCTTGCAGGGCTGCTTGATTGTCTCTAAGGAGCAGCATTTGTATGTAGAAGGTTACAGGCCTAAATCCTAGTTGGGCCCTTGCTGTTTTAGCCTTTATGAAGAAAACCTGGACTGAATAAAGGCCATTGTCTGTATTGTGTGGTACGTAATGGTGAACTAAATGAAGGTGCCGGTTGCTTGGATACAGGCATTTGCCAGGAAATTGTGTATTGTGAGGCCTTGTTTGACTGTTGGTGATTTTTTTCTTTTTTTTCCTTTTTGAATGCTTCTCTGTTTGTGTCTTCAGTTGACCGCAAGTCAGGGCTTTGGCAGTGGGTTGAATTGTTAAGATGACCACAAGATGACCCCAGTGAACAAATATCTCCTGCCTTTCCCCCAAAACAAAAATAGCTTTTACCCCTCATAAATACACACGCACACACACTCCCTTCATCACCTTCTGACTAATTAACTCACTCCGGGCAGAGATCCTGTCCTTGTCACCACATTTTGTTCTATTTGTTACCACCACCCCCCCCCCCCCCCCCTAATAAAGGTTCAACCTGACAGAATGAAAGGGAGACACAAAAAGAACAGTAAAGTTGTAGAGGTGAAGCTCAGATTGAACAGTGGGAATAAGGATTGAGATGTACAATCCCCCCCCAGCCGGCAGCTCCTGGCCCGGGGCCCAGCGATCCGACTGCTCTCCTCCCTCGCCGGGACGATTCACCGCTTTGTGACCCCCCCACCTTCATCCCCCCCCCCGTGCGGGACAGCTCGCTGGTCGGTGCCAGGGCCGGGCAGTGGTCCACAGTACACAGGGTGCACCGCTTCGCTCCGGCCTGCACCCGACCCTCATCAGCACTTTCATGCAGCTGCGCTCTCAAACAGTCCCACCCTGCCGACTGACTCTGCACTTCTAACGGGGGCCCGCCCGTTCGGCAGCTGGGGTCTGAGGGACAGTCACAGACCGGCCTGTAGATTAATGAACATTTATCACACTACAGTCTGCAGGTGCAGAGATTTCTCTCAAAATGATGTCACCTGATGTTGAAGAAGATCTGAGAAATGTGCAAATTTACAGTATACTGTGTGGCTAATATTGTATTGCTAGTTATTACATGGTTCATGGTTATAATATTGTATTGCTAGTTATTACATGGTTCATGGTTCTAATATTGTATTGCTAGTTATTTCATGGTTCTAATGTATTGCTAGTTATTACATGGTTCATGGTTCTAATATTGTATTGCTGGTTATTACATGGTTCATGGTTCTAATATTGGATTGCTAGTTATTACATGGTTCATGGTTCTAATATTTTACTGCTAGTTATTACATGGCTCATTGTTCTAATATTGTATTGCTAGTTATTACATGGCTCATGGCTCTAATATTGTATTGCTAGTTATTACATGGTCCATGGTTCAAAAAGCCAGATTAAATGAAAATGTTTATGTTGTAAGGCACAACAATCTGGAGAAGTTATCTGAAGGAGTTTGGAATTATTGATTATTGGCAGGAATGGAGGCGTTGGTGACCTTGAAAAGAGTCAGCAATGTGTCAGTCTTCGACAAACCTTGTCTCTAAACCAGTTTATTTCTCAGAGATCAACCTGGCGTGGCTGATTGCGTTTTACAAATCCTATGGGCTATTGACGCTGTCAGTTTTCAGTTGATAATTACTGTGACGTTCTGCAGGGCAGGCTGGTTTTTTGGCTAACTGACTGGCTGTGAATGACTCCTGTCAGTCAAGTTGCAGCGTGTCTGGGACATGTTTTAAAGCTGAAGTGGGTTATGCGCCATGCTTCAGAGCGAAAGGGGAAGTACATATTTCACAGAACCCATTTCAAGATGGGAGTCACAGGAAAGATGGACAGGTTTTTGCAGAGTCCCGGAAGGGAAGGGAAGGGCCCGAACTGCACATAACGAAGAAGCCACCTCATTGTGATGTCATTGTGAAACTCGTATCTCATTGGTCTGGGGAAAAAGTATGTTTTTGTTTACCAGAATCATGTTCTTCCAGCGTTATTCACTGAAATACTGAAAACTGTACTTTTTAGCGGAGACTATTATGGTTTATTTGCCCATATGCCAATGTTGTACAGCAACATTAGGCCATGGCCATTATTTACCTTTGGTGGAAAATGGGGCATGTCCTCCACTGTATGGCATCTGCCTTGTGTGTGTGTGTGTGTGTGAATGTGTGTGTTGGGCAGCTGTTTTTCCTGTTCTGTTTATGCCAGCGGGGAGAAACACACAGTTTAATTGGCTTTCATCTGTGAGAGAGGGAGTGGGGCGTGGCCTCGCTAGTTAGGGGGGGGTGGGGAAGACCACATGGGAATCGAGAAGTGAGAGAGGAAGAGAGGATATGACGATCGGGAAAGGCTACGAGCATGTCACAGAGGGCCCAATTGCATCCTGGGCCAACAGGCTGGCCTGACGCATCCATTTCACCTCTTCACCCTCCCCTGATGTTATCTGGATTATTCTCAGAGCAGACACAGCCCCAACAGTCTCTCTCTGTCTCTCTCTGTCTCTCTCTGTCTCTCTCTGTCTCTCTCTGTCTCTCTCTGTCTCTCCGTCTCTCTCCGTCTCTCTCCGTCTCTCTCCGTCTCTCTCCGTCTCTCTCCGTCTCTCTCCGTCTCTCTCCGTCTCTTTCCGTCTCTTTCCGTCTCTCTCCGTCTCTCTCTCTGTCTTCAGTCCAGAAGGTAAAAGGTATAAAAGAGAGACAGTGATGTACTGTATGTACCTCTTGCTTCACAGACGGGTACACGTAGCTCCGTGGCTGAGTGCGCACACTCATCAATAAACTCCAGCACCAGTGGCAGTAATCCTTATTTACAAAGGCATTTACGTCGAGGCTAAAAACCAGTGCATTTCACTTGCTTAATGCAGCCTAGTTGCGCAAGACCTCCGTGCCTGATTCATACACGGCTGTTCTAAAGGGTCTTTCGGCCAGTTGGTTCTACTGCGGTGAGTTCCTTGTGTCTGTGACAGGACTTCTTTGGAACCGCTCTCATCTCAGGGCCAGGTTTGTGTATCAGCAGTTATTTGTCCATTTGTTGTGCTATTGTAGCTTTGTTTGGCTCTGAACCAGGAAGTCCTTGAGCCTCGGCGCTTCGGACTGGAAACCGCCCTCGACAAACACAGGAAGCACAAATACAATAAATTCTAATCATTCACAGGGTCAAACTAGGCACAGGCATGACACCCAACCGAAAGCACTTTGTGTCAGCGACCTATGAATTTGTTTTTCTTCGTACCGGCTACATGCAAATGATTTACAGGGTGCACATGGTCAACGGCTACTTTCTCCTTGAACACTAGAGAGAGCTAAGGCGGAGTCGCTGTGACCGAAGCGTTGTGTAAAAGGACTTTGGTTGACTGGGTCAGTCGTGGTCGGACTGGCTGTATTGATTAACTCTGCCTTCTCTCCATCCAGGCCTTGGCCGCTAACGCCGGCACCGGCTTCGCCGTGGCTGAGCCACAGGTGGCCATGTTCTGCGGGAAGCTCAACATGCACGTCAACATCCGCACCGGGCGCTGGGAGCCCGACCCCTCTGGAGCCAAGAGCTGCGTGGGAACCAAGGAGGCTTTGCTTCAGTACTGCCAGGAGGTGATAAACTAGCACACCACCGTAGCCCCTTTTCAACCTGTTTGTAGGAACTAAAAGAGGGCAGGAACTATCCACAATGGGGACTATAACCATGCCCAAGGAACCAAAATCGGCCCAGGTTCCTTCAGTGGAAAAGGGGCTTAAGTTCCTGGGTCCGGTTGCACCAAGAGGTCTTAACTAAGACGGTCTTAACTGCCAGAAAGGTCGTAGCTAAGACCTATTTTCAGAGAGGGGTTTACGCCTGTTGCACCAACCAAAGTTACGCCTAGGCGCAGCTACGACCAGTCTTTAGTAGTGCGCGTTCCTGTGAAAGCATATCGGTTGCTAAGTAGTGTGCGTTGCTAAGCAAAATTGTTCGCGTTGCTATGCGCGAGTAGCCTAAACTAGTCTACTACTGCTAGCCAGAATAAGCCAATTTGCTAACGCGCTAATTTACATTGGAAATGGACCAAAAAAGACGAAAAAGTTACTTCAGTGATTGTGAACTGTATAGCCAGAATACATTGACACTGATCACAAAACATGCAGCAACTGCAGCGTTATCACTAATTTAAAAAAAGTCGACGTGGAAAATTATAACAGATGCCATCAATAAACGTAGCTACCGATTTGGGGGGGACACCGTAGCTACTGTAGTCAGGACGTGAGAAAAAAGTGGAAGGACCTTTTCAGTAAAGCGAGAAAGGACGTGTCAATCAGTACAAGTCATCCAACGGACGGGGGTCCCTCTCCGAAAATATCAATGCAGTGACATCATTGTTGATGTGTTTGGTGAGGATTCCCCTAACGTTAATGTTACTTTCGCTGAATTGCTGTAGTGGACAGCAGTGACTGCCAAACAGACTGCAGAGGGGGATCTTGCCACTGACCTCACTCTATTAAGCGATGACACTTTAATTGAAAGTATGATAGACCTCGAAAGTGCGCAGATTCCCCTTTACAAAATATCCTAAATGTTATGTTAAGTAATTTTTTAAAAACTTATTTCGAAACGTTAATATTAATACGCTATGAAAATAACTGGCTACAGACACGTGTGCAGTATTAGCTACAATTTAGATTATTTCCCAAACAGCTGATCATTTTATTTTTTAAGCACAGCCGAACAGCTGATCAATGGGGCAGTTTGCACCTTATTAAGGCTAGTGTGTTTATTATGCGGGTGCGAAGTTGCGAACCACTGAACTATAGTGGTGCGAACAAGTCGTCCCGCGATATCTACCCTACCTTACCGTAGAAACGTTCTAAAATTACACTTACGCCTGCTCTTAGGTAGGCGTAAAATTTACGCCCGGTCTTAGTGAAAATAGTGTTTACGACCAGTTGGTGTAACTGTCTTAAAGTTGCGCCCAGAAAGTTACGACCAATTTAGCTTACGACCAGGCGTAAGCCCTCTTGGTGCAACCGGCTCCAGAGTACCAGAAAATGTTCCTGTGGTGGAGAAGGGGGCTTGTGTTTTTGGGGGGACCATTAATGAGTGTTACACAGGAAATTGAACATCAAATTTCAGTCCTTTTGGTTGAAGTGTGTGGGCTTGCTTTTCTTACCAAAAAAGTATGTATTAAAAAATTCGAAAAAAGTAGGACATATACATAGTTTATTTAATAAAATACAATTTGTCCTGTAATACAATTGTTGCCACTTTCACAGGTAATTTCTGCTTATAATGTAAAATCAGAACTAAAAGATTGTCCTCACCATGTGTAACATCAAATAATTGTTTCTGCAGAATAAGCTTAAATTAGCTGTGAAAGTGGCAATAATTGTAATTTTAAAAAAGGCCTTCGAGTGATAGTTTCTGCAGACAGTTCTCATCCAGTGTAGTCTGTCTCCTTGGCAGTAATTTTGCTGGCCTGAACTATGATTGTGCGCACACACACACACACACACACACACACACCAAGCGATGAGCAGCTTGTAGGCTGCCATCTGTAAAATAAATGAATGTCTCACGTTTCTTTCATCCACCTCTTTTCCCCTCTTAAATTCAGTTTTATTTGACCTATTCTTTCTCTCTCTCTAAATATATATATTTAGGTCTGACTGCACTCTTCTAGCAGAGCACACTTCTGCTGCAGCTGTTTTCTGAGAGCAGGGATTTGATTGGTGGATTTTGTAGAATGGTACTGAGGTCTGGCAACAGCAGGGCCAGCTCACTGATCTAAACACTACAGAGCTGCGAATGCATATTCGCCTGTCTCCGCCTTGTACTGTAGCTCTGGGACTATGAGTTCTGCCCCCTTTGTAGTCTCTCTCTCTCTCTCTCTCTCTCTCTCTCTCTCTCTCTCTCCGGTCTTGTGACGGAGTGTGGCGCTTTGCGGGATGAGGAAAGCCATTAGCGCCCTCAGCGAACTGTGAAATGGGCTGACAGTCAGAGACTCCGGGAGCCTGCCTGCACAAAGGCTTTTTATTTAATTTATTTATTTATTTGGTGTGAGTGGCGCATATGGAGGGTGCAGAAGAGCTGAGTGTGCAGTTCCTGTTGTTACAGACCCCACGCAGATGAAACGTACTGCTGGGGGGGGCACGTTCGCCCTCCAGCAGGTCCCTTTGTTTTTGTGCTTTTTTCCCCCCATACGTCTGTCTGGGTGCCCGTTAGAACATCCTGGTGCCTTTCTAATCTCATTGCCATGGCTACCCATTATTTTTCCTATCTTGCTCTATCAATCCCTTTCATCTCTCTCTCTCTCCCCCCCTCTATATCTCTCTCTTTGTCTCTCTCTCCCTCTCTATCTCTCTGTCTGTCGCTGTCTCCCTCCCTCCCCCCTCCCCCTCTCTATCTCTCTTTTTGTCTATTTTTCTCTATCTCTTTTTGTGTTTCTCTCTCCTTCTCTATGTTTCTTCCCTCCCTCTCTCCCTCCCTCCCTCCC
Source organism: Ilyophis sp. 1 JC-2022 (assembly GCA_022702515.1). Lineage (NCBI taxonomy): Eukaryota > Metazoa > Chordata > Actinopteri > Anguilliformes > Synaphobranchidae > Ilyophis > Ilyophis sp. 1 JC-2022. Next base: position 67,547,671 of record CM040401.1, on the reverse strand, counting down.
TCCCTCCCTCTCTTCCCTCCGAGCACGCGCGGCTTCATTTTATCTGGTCTCTGTATTGCTCGTTATTGTTTTTTGAAAAATGGCTTCAGTTTTGAGAGAGTTGCTTTCGGGCGTTTGCTACGTTTATTGCTCCTCTCTGGGAGACGGGCCCAAACGGGCCCCCACCTTTCTGCATGCGTGCCCCCGTGGCTGGTGCTCCGAATGTTGCTGGAATTATCTGTGTGTTTAAATGGCTCTCTGACCACCGGATGGTCCCAGAAGGCTCTTCATTGTCAGGCCAAAGCCGGCCTTTGTCCCTGCACACACACCGCTTCTGCAGTAACCATCTGCATGACTAGTGTGGGGTGTGGGAGTCAGCACTCAGCAAGCACAAAGGGTGCGTGTGTGTGTGTGTGTGTGTGTGTGTGTGTGTGTGTGTGTGTGTGTGTGTGTGCGCGCGACTATGTGTGTGACACCGTGTGTGTGTGTGTGTGTGTGTGTGTGTGTGTGCACGCTTGTGCGTGTGTGTGTGTGCCCGCTTGTGCGTGTGTGTGTGTGCCCGCTTGTGCGTGTGTGTGTGTGCACGCTTGTGCGCGTGTGTGTGTGCGCGACTATGTGTGTGACACTGTGTGCGAGTGTGTGCAAGACACTGTGTGCGAGTGTGTGTGAGACACTGTGTGTGTGTGTGTGTGTGTGTGTGTGTGTGTGTGTGTGTGTGTGTGTGTGTGTGTGCACGCTTGTGCGTGTGTGTGTGCGCGCGACTATGTGTGTGACACTGTGTGCGAGTGTGTGCAAGACACTGTGTGCGAGTGTGTGTGAGACACTGTGTGTGTGTGTGTGTGTGTGCGCGCGACTATGTGTGTGTGTGTGTGTGTGTGTGTGTGTGTGTGAGAGAGTATGTGTGTGTGTGCGAGACACTGTGTGCGAGTGTGTGTGTGTGTGTGTGTGTGTGCGCGACTGTGTGTGTGTGTGTGTGTGTGTGTGCGAGACACTGTGTGAGACTGTGTGTGTGCGCGCGGGCATGTGTCTCAGTGTCTGGAGCTCAAGGCTGAGAGGAGAAAGGTCGGTCTCCATGCTGAGGTAGCGGTCTAATCCAGGTGAGTGGATTGGCCCTGCTGCTGACATGGCAGCAAGAGCCCCCCATTAACAAAAAGGTGAACGTGAGAGAGAGACTGACAGGAAGGGAGGATCTTGAGAGGATTAAAACGGAAAGACTGTAGAGGACAACACACAGGGAAGCACCAGATAAAAACCATAAAAACAAAAGAAACAAATCGCAACAGAGAAGTGAGCGTAGGATCATATGTGGATGCAAAACACAAGTAATTTACAGACCAGCTGAACACCACAGACCCACAGCAACACTACTGAGTCACAGACCAGCTGAACACTGCAGACCCACAGCAACACTACTGAGTCACAGACCAGCTGAACACTGCAGACCCACAGCAACACTACTGAGTCACAGACCAGCTGAACACTGCAGACCCACAGCAACACTACTGAGTCACAGACCAGCTGAACACCACAGACCCACAGCAACACTACTGAGTCACAGACCAGCTGAACACCACAGACCCACAGCAACACTACTGAGTCACAGACCAGCTGAACACCGCAGACCCACAGCAACACTACTGAGTCACAGACCAGCTGAACACCGCAGACCCACAGCAACACTACTCTGAGTCACAGGGCCTGTTCACATATTCCAGGTCTGTATCATTCGGGAAGGAGCAGGAGATAAGAGAGAGCTTTAATTTGTGACTGCGGTGTGCAGGGACCGGGCCAGCCAGCAGAGCAGTGGAGCAAAATGGAGCAGGGAGGGAGGGAGGGAGGGAGGGAGGGAGGTGGCTGCAGGTGGGGGTGGGGGGGGCGGGTTCTGATATGCGCGGAAGACCAAATGGAGTCTGTGTGCTGTTGGATGTCTGCTGGTCTTTTCGCAAGAAGGCCCTGAAGGCTAATAAATATTTAAGAGCCCCCCCCAGCATGGTGGTAGTGATGACAGTACAGCAGAAAGACTTGCTCGGGGATCCGCTGCTGTTTTTGACTCTGGTGTTTCTGTCTCTGATGTTTCAGGTGGTTGCATCAGTTAACTTTCGGTGTGAAGTCTCACCTGCTCTGCGAGAGTGCTTTGTCTTGTGCGGGCGGATGTAATTAAAGCATAAACCTTTAAAACATAAACCTTAGTCTTTTGCTTAAAGATGCAAAAAACCAAACGTTAAATAGTTGAAGAAAACTTTAGCCATATAATGGACTGTTATTTCCATTATAATTTGTGTGTGCGTGCGTGCGTGCGCGTGTGAGACTGTGAATGAGTGAGTAGGTGAGTGAGTACGCGTGTAAGTACGCATGAGAGGGCAGGCATGTTTAGCCTACTTCATGGGGACTGAATGTCCCCATGAGCATAGAAAAGGTTCTCAAAGGTACATTTTAGGGGTTGGGTTTAGGGCTGGGGTTAGGGTTAGGGCTAGGTTAGGTTTAGAACGTCCCCACAAAGATATGAATACAGGACTCTGTGTGAGTGTGAGTGTTTGAGTAGCTGGGGTGTGAATGGCCTGGCTCCTCCTCAGCTCCCAGCCACTCTAGCTGTGGTATGAAACATGTGGTCGAGGATGCAGGAGTCTGACCCCTACAGCACTGGGGTGGGATTACGGTTTGGTTATTCTGATCCTGAATCAGTCTTCCAGGGGCTGTATCTACCCATAGTGTGCAGCTCAGATTACTGACCCGTTTCTAACTCTAGGCTTTGCCCAGACGGGTTTCATAATCTTCACAACATAAGATTTTTGTCAGGTGGCTGGGATTAGTTTGGGAGATTATGTCCCAGAGCAGGTGGGGGCATGGAGGGTTGGGCTGGGGGGTCACATTGGCGGACAGGAGGGGGAGCATGTACCAATAGGAGATAAAATAATGAGGGCCTGACATTAATAACAATCTTGAATTATCATTGACTCTTGATTTTTGTGCCCAATTACCTGCACCCTCCACCCATTGTGATGAGTGGTTTGTGTGACCTCAGTCAACACCTCCAAGAGCTCTTCAACAGCCCTTCACTGCCACTCCGCTAGCTCCACCCCCACCTCTTTGCCTCCCTGCTCATTGGCTGAAGTCTTGTGTGGGTGTGTCCAGTGGCTGACTCAGCTGGACCGGTTCCAGGGTGCTTCTGTATTGCTGCAGTGGTGCTCAGACTGAGCACTCGGACCAGGGCTGTTAGACTCCCCTCCCATAGGGCCAGTGTGTTTCACTGCTTAATTTAAGTCGCTGATTGGCTAAAGAGGTCTGAATTCCAAGGCCTATATTGGCCGGGTTTCCAAATACAGGTTACCCTCCTCTCAAGGGTTTCTGGGATACCTCTTGATGGGATAATGCAGATTTCCTTTTAGCTTTTATTTAATGATCCCTGAATTGATGCATGTTTTTTATTGCTCGTGCCATATGCTGGTCAGTGTTTAAAACTGCAGGTATCCATCTGTAAGCCTCTGAAAGGAGAGAGGAAACGCAGCCAGTTTGATTAAAACTCTCCAGTGCGTTCACAGATGGGCGGCGCAGCGTTAGCGGGTCGCGCGCGGTTGGCACACAGCGTGGCACACAGCGTGGCATCTCATTTCACAGCGCACCTGCGTGTCAAAAGCTCCTAACCCAGCTCCGTTTTTTGCGTGTCATCCCATATGGCGAATGGAGCCCGCGTAATGCGGGGCGTCTGAAATGGAGCGGGATATCCAGTAGAGCCACGGCCAATTCCATCCCTATTTTCAATCCAATTGCCTTCATTGAAGAAGTCCAAATGGCATTTTTTTTTTTTTTTTCAATTAGCGAATTGAATTTCAGTTTCGGGTTCAATTTCCTGAATTGACTTTACTTTTATGAAAGCAATCTGACCCCCCAGCCATGACACCCTCCCAGCGACACTCTGTGTTGCCTGGCTGCGGAGGGGGGCGTGTGGGGTGTGGGGGGGTGATTTCTGAACCCTTCCTGTGTGCAGCAGACCATCTTAATTTTTCAAAACGCCGGCTCTTCCTCTTCCTCTCCTCTCGTCTGCCTGCAGTCCAGTCTGCCGCTCGTTTGCCTCCGCTTCCTCTGTCCGTTATCTCCATCTGTGTGTGCTGCTCTATCGCTTTCTATCTCTTTATCTGTGTGTGCTTCTCTCTATTGCTTTCTATCTATCTGTGTGTGCTTCTCTCTATCGCTTTCTATCTCTTTATCTGTGTGTGCTTCTCTCTATCGCTTTCTATCTCTTTATCTGTGTGTGCTTCTCTCTATCGCTTTCTATCTCTTTATCTGTTTGTTCTTCTCTCTGTTGCTTTCTAGCTCTACCACGCCCCCCCCCCCCCCCCCATATTCACTCTTGAACCCCCCTTCTCCACTAGGGTGCCATTAAACCAAACCCCACCCCCTGAAATCTGTGACGCTGATCTGTCCGGCATCCCGTTTCAATCGGACTCTAAAGGCCGTATGTGATTTTAATCGTCTCACGCCTGCCGTCTGGGATGGGACGCACTGGGATTGGCTGGGGGCCGGGAGGGGAGTTGCTGGGGCGTCTGCCTTCGGGGCGTCTGTCTGATGTGCTTTGCTCCGTGTCTTGCCGCTGCAGTGGGCGAGTTCGTGAGCGACGTGCTCCTGGTGCCGGAGAAATGCAAGTTCTTCCACAAGGAGCGCATGGACACCTGCGTCAGTCACCAGCAGTGGCACGGAGTGGCCAAGGAGGTAACACAGGGAATTCTGGGAATAATTACAACTGTCCTACAGTAGCACCGTACATGACAAATGTTCTTACCTTTTATTACCTTGTATTACACCATTAAACTACATTATGATCCATTCAAATACGTGGAAGGGAATGGTATTTTGTTTTTTAAAATCAAATTGCATTGGTGCACTTTTGTACAATATCTGCATATACAGACGGGTGATAAATTTAAGTAAAAAAGATATGTTTATTTCTCATTTTTACGAGTTAGCCTGAATGAATATGCAACATTGGGCATTCCTACGTTATTTTGTGAAATAGTGGGAGGTGGTCATGCAAGTAGATTACTTTAGCACGTGTAAAGTGATTTACTAAACCAGAAAGGAAGTTTGAGAAAGGTATTTGCTGGTGCATTTTAGTACAAATGGAAAGCAGGTATTAAAAGGCAGGGAATCGATAAGGTGACTACTGTCATTGTAACAAGAACGGGCGTGTTTGGAATATCCATAACTGAACGTTCTGAACGATTGCGTGACAATGGGGGCTTATGAACTGTCCCATTCTAGCTAATGCTCAAAATACACAACAAGAGAATTTGTGGATTGCTTACATAGGTTGTATCATGAACAGTAAGAATTGTTTTTTTTTTAAATCATGAAGCAAATGGTGTTACAGAATACAAGAGTAGGCGAACTAGTATTTGAATAAAACTAAAAATACAACATCTATTATAACAAACGGTGAATAACAAAGAAATCTGAACTTTACAAAAATGAAACCCATGATCAAATGGAAATGTGATTTTATGTGACACTTACGGCGCGAGTGCTTAGTGCTAGTAAGCATAGTTATGATCATTTCAGTCCTGATATCTGTAACTCTCGGCAGAAACTAAGAGACATCCAGTGAAACCGTTCGTAATAAACCGCCAGCTGTTTTCGCTGGTTTCTTACAGTACAACCATTCCAAACACGCAGAATCGCTCATTTAAATATGGCTGTTTGCAGCTGGAGTAATTTACGTCACAACTCTTAGTTGATCACCCACAAAAAGTGTGAAATGTTAACGCGTACAAATACTTTGGTTGCTCCGGCAAAATAACACCTGAGTAAATCAAACCCTTTATGTTGGTTTTTTCTTTAATTTCTCACCCGTCTGTATATGTGAATATATGCTTATACATAAGTTTTATATATATTTATATGCATTGCACACATGCATTCCCTTTTGTCATACACTGAATTTACCGTTCAGATTCATATAATTTAGTCTGATATTTGAAATGGGCCCATCATGGGTTTGGGCCCTGTATTAAAACCATGTCGCGGTCTGTTCCGGCGGTCTGCACTCTCGCCCCTGGAAAGACTGCAGAGTGTGCAGTAATCGATTTATTAAAGCGTCTGATTACGCAGTCCGCTCGACTCACCTGGTTGCACCCTCTGGACAGGGGTGCTGATTCTAAGGTGAAAACCAAAAGCCAGGGTCAAGAATGAAGCCCCACTCTCCTGTTCCAGCCACTCCACCTCTGACTGCTCTCAGGCGGAGCCCCGGCCCCTCGCGTTTCCCCCTCTAATCAGATTATCAGATTAATCCTGATCCTTACCGCCGTCCCGGCCCGGCAGGCCGCGGGGTCAGGTCCGCCCGCGACAAACGCGGCGGGTAGCCTCGCCCCCTCCCCCGCCCCCTCGGCTGCCCTTCCTCCGGACCGCACGGCCTTTCTGCTGATTAAACCAGGCCAGCCTTAGAAGCAGCTCCGCCTCTCTCTCTCCCTGTCCTCACCTTAAACAGCTTTTAAGAGCTTCTGAGACCGACAGGACTGGGAAAGTAATGTAATACAAAGTTTAAAAAAAACAAAAACAAAAAAAACTAAGAAAGAGAGCATGCTTCATACTGAAGTAACAATCGACAATGCGAGAGTGAGAGAGCGATGATTGGCAAACACGTGAACAGAACTCACTCGCGTTGCGATTGGCCAAGCAGTGTATTGCCTGGAGTCTGCTTAATGTGTTTGAATTGTAATGACCCTCTGCTTTAAATACGTCTTCCCTTAAACATGCTGTATGTACCACTTAAAAGAAATGAAACTCATGGGAGGGGTTTGGGTCAATGAAATGAGCCACTCGGAGAGCTCGTCTGTGAATGCTGACTGGAATAAATCTTTCTCTCTCTCTCTCTATCCCTCTCTCTTTCTCTCTCTCTCTCTCCCTCTCTCTCCCTCTCTCTCTTCCCCTCTCTCTCTTCCCCTCTCCCCCTCTCTCTTTCCCCCTCTCCCCCTCCCCTTCTGTCTCTCCCCCTCTCTCCCTCTGTCTCTCCCCCTCTCTCCCTCCTTTCTCCCTCTGTCTCTCCCCCTCTCTCCCTCTGTCTCTCTCCCTCTCTCCCTCTCTCCCTCTCTCCCTCTGTCTCTCTCTCTCTCTCTCTCCCTCCCTCTCTCCCCCTCTCTCTCAGGCCTGTGCCAAAGGCAGCATGGTCCTGCACAGTTACGGTATGCTGCTACCCTGCGGAGTGGACCGGTTCCACGGCACAGAGTACGTCTGCTGCCCCCCTTCCCGCATGGATGAGCCTGAGCCCCGGCCCCTGCCCTCCCAGGAGGACGAAGCTGAGGACGAGGAAGAGGAAGTGACCGACCTGGATCGGGACGAGGAGGACGAGGACGAGGACGAGGACGGGACGGTGGAAGAGAGGTGCGTCGCAGAGGCCTGGCCTTCGATCGTAGCTCCGCCCAACCTGTTTTTGTACCGGCTGCGCCGTGACGCTTAGTGACACCTCCCCTTCCCCCACAGGGAGCCCCCCGTAGAGGACCAGCCTACTCCAAAGGCCGAGCCTGTAGAGGAAGAGGAGGAAGACGAGGATGAGGAAGACGTTGACTACGAGGAGTACGAGTTCGAGGACAGAGACATGGAGGAGGTGGAGGACGAGCAGGAAGATGACGATGAGGAGGAGAAGAACAAGAGCCGCGCCCAGGACACTCCCACCGATGACAGGACTCTGCAGGAAGTCACAGGTCAGTACACTCCAGTGTGTCGCCTCACCCCACCCTGAGTCACTGTCACGGGGAACTATGGTCAATATTCTCAGTCCTTTTCCATGGCTGATGACCTGAGGTTAGTCTGCATGCCAAAGCCAACGTTCTGGCTCTCTCTGCAGATTTAATATTTCAGTTCCAGCGCTGTTTTTCAGCTGCAGTATGCTCTGTTGCATAATTAATTTATTTCTTACTTCAGTTTGGTCATTTGTATGATGCATTTCAGCTGTCGAAATCAATATCTCAGTACGCTTCTCTGGTGTTCTCATTTAAAACTCTGTTTAGACCGGTGGTGTTACACTCGAGTCCTGGAGGGCTGCGGTACCGGCCCGTTTCTATGCTTTTCTTTCAGCAGCTCATTTAGAGATGGGAAGAAAGGTTTGTGGAAAGGAGACTTGCCAATCAGTGACTTAAATGAATCAGTAGTGCTGAAACAGAACAAAGACCAGAAGGTGCTGTGTCCCCCTAGGACTGGAGTTTGACACGCCCGGTTTAGAGCATTGTGTTGTACCAGTGAACAGTGTGTAGATTAGCTGGATGGGCGTTGGGGTCGGTAAGCTGCGGGTTGGCTGAGCACGGCTGAGCTCTCTGCTGCCCCGTGTGGCGGCCTGCTCTAACTGCTGTCCCCCGGCAGCGGTGTGCTCCCTGGCCGCGGAGACGGGGCCGTGCCGCGCCTCCATGCCACGCTGGCACTTCGACACCAGCCAGAAGAGGTGCGTGCGATTCGTATACGGGGGCTGTGCCGGCAACCGCAACAATTTCGACTCGGAGGAGTACTGCATGGCCGTGTGCAGGCGTCTGAGTAAGTCCTGAGTGTGGACGGGGGCCGCACTGCGCTTGTCTGAGTCTCCTGTCCAAATCTAAGATCACCGCTCTGGAAAAATAAGGCATGACAAATACCACATATACCACATTTCTCACATATACCACATATCCACGATTTTGCACATATCTCACATATACCACCATAATGCTGATGGTAATCACACTGTAGCCCCTCTACATGCACACACACACACACACACACACACGCTTATGTACAAATACTGTAGTCACACGCACGTGTGCTTATTTTTTCCCTCACACATGCTCACACACACACACACCTTTTTCAAACTGTGCCTTTCTGGGAAACATTGGCTCCTCTCTGTGTGGCGTCTCAGCTTGCTACCTCTGCAGTCTTCAGCCTTCCTCTTGTCTGTCTGTCTGTCCGGCGGTCTGTCTGTGTGACGATGCTTCAGCTGTGCCGTAAGCCAGGATTAAACTCTCTGCCACCTTACCGTGGAATCACTGGAAGAACGGCCCCCTTTTTTAAGGACCCTTAAAACAGTCATCTGACTTCATAAACAAAAATATGGCAATGAAACAAGAATTCGTTTTTATATGCAGGATGTCAAAATATGTGTTTGCATTGGCTGTGTTATGAGTACTTATTAATTTTTTTATCTACTGTTGTGTCATATGAATATATGCACATACTTTATTTTTTTTAAAGGACGTATATTTAGACACGTCTTGTTTTTTCTATAATTGTTCAGGATATCGAGTGACTTTAGGTTGTGAGTCTGTCAGCAAGCTGCTTCAAAATGCCTCGGTCACTCCAGGCTAATGCGCTGAATTTAGCTTGTGCTATTTTTTCCCCACCGGCTGAAAGGGGACATTCCCTCTCGCCCGCGTGCGGATGTTTTGCAACCTCACGAACATTCTAGAAGCGCCGTGCCTGACGCCGTTACGCGCGGGCAGTGGGCAGGAGCGGGCGCTATTGTTGGACTGGTGGAATGTGGAATTGTAGCGACAGGCCTAACCCCACATCGTGAGGTCCCGTTCTCGCCCGATCTACGTCCCCGCGCTCTTCTCTCTGCCAGAACGAGAGCCTTCGTACTCTTCTACCGAGAGCAACCTGCTGCCCTTAAACCCTTTTATTAGCGCGCGGTAAGCACACGCAAAAACGCGCGCTCTCAGGGAAAGGGAGACGAAGGAGACTGAATGTGAAAGCCCGTTGGTTATTCAATGTTTTTTTATGCGGGACCGACGGCCCACCTGCTGCAGTCTGTTTGAAGCGTTTCCTTCCTTTCTGTGTCCTTCTGCTTTGTGTTTCCCGTCCGTCCGTAAGCCCACTGAGCTCTGACGGCGTCCCTCTCTCCTGTGTGCCCGCAGTCCAGCCCACCCCCCAGCCCACCGACGACGTGGATGTGTACTTCGAGACGCCGGCCGACGACAAGGAGCACAGCCGCTTCCAGAAGGCCAAGGAGCAGCTGGAGATTAGGCACCGCAACCGCATGGAGAGGGTGAGGACCAGAATGGCATGAGTCATTCCCTTCCCTCTCTCTCTGCTGTGTGTGTGCATTGTTGTGTGGTAATCCAGGTGAGTGCAGGGTTGTGTGATAATCCAGGTGAGTGCAGGGTTGTGTGGTAATCCAGGTGAGCGCAGGGTTGTGTGGTAATCCAGGTGAGTGCAGGGTTGAGCGAGTGTGACAGGGTGAGTGGTTAGGACAGTGTCCCGTCCCAGCCGTCACCAAACGGGGCCCCTCCCTTCCAGGCCACCTGTCTGCAGTCCTGGGTGAACCAATACAGACACATCACTGTCAAAAGAAGCTTTTCACTTGGGACCTTATTGCACTTCCTCTTATTGCTTTTTCAATTCAAATGTGTATCTTATTTATTCATATAACTATCACAAGCGCTGTCTCTCACTTTCTCACTTGCCCCCCGCCCCCCCCCCCCTGTCTCTCTTTCTGTAGGTGAGGAAGGAGTGGGAGGAGGCTGAGAGACAAGCGAAAAACCTGCCCAAGACTGAGAGACAGACACTCATCCAGGTAGACCTGTCCTCCAGCCGTGTGTGCCAGTGTACAAGTGTGCGTGTTTGTGTGTGTGCGCCTCCAGCCGTGTGCGAGGGTGTGTGCGTGCGTGCGTGCGTGCCTACGGGCGTGTGCGTGTGTGTGTGTGTGAGTCTCCCTTTCCAGGTTTTTAAATCTGTTATATCTGGCCCAGCTGTAAGAGTCCCAGAGGACTGGATTGTGTAGGTTTTGCCGCCGTCTCTAAATCACAGTCAGCTGGGAAGGGAAGCGAAACGGGGGAATGAAGAGTGTGATTGACTGAAACGGAGAGATACGTGTCGGTCTGTCTGCATAGGAAGCCTGCAGGCCATGTGACCCCCCTGTCAGACACCTCTGAGCCCCTCCCCCAAGCGCACCTGTAGCCTTGACTCCAGAGCTTGGCTGAATCCCAAACTGAGCCTCTGAACTTGCACTGTGGACTTGCAGACTTGAATGGTGTATTTCCGAGGGTTAGGGTTATGGATGCAGACTTGCAAAAAGGGCCGGTAGAGCCAGCATAAGAGCACTTGCCAAAAACGCTGCTTTCAAAATGGGACAGCCCTAAGCACTAGACTGAGTCTGCGATTCAGCCATTCTCTCTGTAAAGCTGCAGATAAGGGAGGTTAAGGTTCATCAGGTTAGTTTCCTCCGCTCTTATTGGTTCTTCTGAGTTTTAGCCATCATTGTGAAAGGTCAGTTGCTGAGTCAGCTTGAATCACCAACGTTAATCGGAGCCCCACCTATGCGTTGTTTCAGCAAAAAATGGGTGTAATTATCTCACCTCTTAGTGTCAACCTGGCCAGGCTCATAGTACCGTAAGGTTATAAAGCTGAGAAATTAGGTTTATAGACCATGTGACTCCGCCCCTGTTCCCCACTCTGCGTCCGTGTAGCGCAGAGGTGGGGAACCTCATCCGCAAAGGGCTGGCGTGGGTGCAGGTTTTTGTTTTAACTCAGCACTAGGACACCTGATTCAACATATTAACTAATCATGGTGTTCAATCAACACCTTCATGAGCAGAATGAGGTGTCTTCATGCTGGGCTAACACAAAAACCTGCACCCACCCTTTGCGGATGAGGTTTGCCACCCTTGGTGAAGCTCCGCCTCTCTGCCCTTTAGCACTACCAAGCTGTGACTAAGCTCCAACCCTTCCCCTGCAGCACTTCCATGTTGTGACCCAAAGCTCCGCCTCTCTCCCCTGCAGCACTTCCATGTTGTGACCCTAAGCTCCGCCTCTCTACCCTGCAGCAGTTCCATATTGTGACCCTAAGCTCCACCCCCTCTCCTGCAGCACTTCCATGTTGTGACCCTAAGCTCCGCCCCCTCTCCTGCAGCACTTCCATGTTGTGACCCTAAGCTCTACCCCCTCTCCTGCAGCACTTCCATGTTGTGACTCTAAGCTCTACCCCCTCTCCTGCAGCACATCCATGTTGTGACTCTAAGCTCCGCCTCTCTCCCCTGCAGCAGTTCCATGTTGTGACCCTAAGCTCCACCCCCTCTCCTGCAGCACATCCATGTTGTGACCCTAAGCTCCGCCTCTCTCCTGCAGCACTTCCATGTTGTAACCCTAAGCTCCACCCCCTCTCCTGCAGCACTTCCATGTTGCAACCCAAAGCTCCACCCCCTCTCCTGCAGCACTTCCATGTTGTGACCCTAAGCTCCGCCCCCTCTCCTGCAGCACATCCATGTTGTGACCCTAAGCTCCACCCCCTCCCCTGCAGCACATCCATGTTGTGACTCTAAGCTCCGCCTCTCTCCCCTGCAGCAGTTCCATGTTGTGACCCTAAGCTCCGCCCCCTCCTGCAGCACTTCCATGTTGTGACCCTAAGCTCCACCCCCTCCCCTGCAGCACATCCATGTTGTGACCCTAAGCTCCACCCCCTCTCCTGCAGCACATCCATGTTGTGACCCTAAGCTCCACCCCCTCTCCTGCAGCACATCCATGTTGTGACCCTAAGCTCCCCCCTCTCCCCTGCAGCACTTCCATGTTGTGACCCTAAGCTCCACCCCCTCCCCTGCAGCACTTCCAGGCCATGGTGGAGTCTCTGGAGGAGGAGGCCGCCAGCGAGAAGCAGCAGCTGGTGGAGACGCACCTGGAGCGCGTGGAGGCCATGCTGAACGACCGCCGCCGCCTGGCCCTGGAGAACTACCTGGCAGCCCTGCAGGCCGACCCTCCCAAGGTGAGCTTATCCTGCTCATCCCCCTAATCCTAGTCCTTTACCCTGGATCAGCATTACATTTGAATTTACAAGATGGTGTTCAGAACAAAGCTGATCCCAGGTCAGTGTTTGGATACTAGTCCAAAGTATGCACTGTGTCTCACCCGTTATATAATTAAATGGGCCCCAATGTTAAGACTTTAATTTCATTGGATTCGTATTCTCAACAGGCACAAGATTTGTACTATGTATCTCTCTTTCTATCTCTTTCTCACTGTATATATTATTACATTTTTTATAATGTTATTTCTTTGGTCTAAAACTTCTTGATCTCTCCGCTTGCACAAGGTACGGCCTGTATAGCTGTTTTGAGCGTCGTTTCTTTTTAACGTCCGTCCGCCTCCGACCCCCCCAGCCCCACCGCATCCTGCAGGCCCTCCGCCGTTACGTCCGAGCTGAGAACAAGGACCGGCAGCACACCATCCGCCATTACCAGCATGTCCTGGCCGTCGACCCGGAGAAGGCCGCCCAGATGAAGTCCCAGGTCAGTGGGCCCTCACAACCGCCCCCCCTGCATACTTTCTGCCTCTGCTCAGTTCAGCACACCCCTGGGTCAAATATGCAGATGACTTTAACTATTCAAATGCAAAATGCATAATTTATTAAACATTCTGCCAGATCCGTGAGAATTTTCAACAAATAAATGTTACTTGCAGAATCCTATAAATTATTAATTTTGCCCAGAATATTAGTGAAATTAGATTCCTTTATAAAACTCAGCAATCTGCAGAGATTTTACTGCCGTCTGAAGGGTTAACAGCCTAGTTCCCCTTCGATTTACAAAATTTTTTTTTTTACACCACGACTTTCCAAATTATTTTTCTGTATGTCCCTCAAGAAAACGAAACTGAAAGAACTGACGGAATGTTTTTTTAAAAAAAAGTAAGTAAATAAAAAAGCCGTAATGCCAAACGGCAGTGGGAGTCAGGCGGTTTGCGGTGACTCAGTTCATTGCAAACTCTCAAACTTTGTTTTCAGTGGTAAACTGGAGTTCAGGGAAGAGTCTCTGTAATCCGACTGCTGTTTGTCACAGGTAAAAACTGAGCCAAGACAAACATCCCTGTGCATTAAACTTGGGTCAAATATAGCAATATAAAAACTTTAAAAAGGAAAAGTACCGATACGTGGAGCGAGAGATTGCCTGTTTGTTGAAAACGGGTGGCTTAGATTGTTGAAATTGTACAGAGAAAATGCAATATAGCTACAATCACCATTTTGATTCGTGCATTGAGTCAGAGAAGACGAGCCCGTGCTAGTAGCCTTTCCAGTGGAGCACAATCGCGCGGCATTAGCGTCTAAATGCGCCGCAAAATCCTAACACAGCCAGCGGGACGCGAGGGGATTACGGCGACAACTCTGCTGTTACCGGGCGGTTTGCTAACCTGCCATTTGAGATGAAAGCGCAGGAACTCTGAGGCCGCGCACGCCTGCCGCCACAATGAGGGTTTGAGGAAGACGGGCTCAGGTAGAGGAGGGAGAAAGGAGCTTGGATGCTGGGCTTTTAAAGTGGCGGCTTAAGGCTGTCTCTGAATTGTCTGTTTGGTTTTTTTGACATATGGAGCTCTGAATCATTTCAAAGTTTTATGGGAATAGTCAATATTATGTTAAAAATGAACACCAGGGAAGGCATTTTTGCCAAGGCTGGGGCCTTTAAAATCATCCCTCCTAACGCTATCCCTAAGTTTATACTCCTATTTATAAAATGCACAGAGACAGACTCGGATGTCTGGAAACAGAGCGTTTTAGTGGAAGGCTGCAATTTAACAACCGCTGTCCGTTTATTTTATTTATTTTTTTAAATGTGTGTCCCTTTGTTGTGCGGTTCTAACGGAAACACAGCTGTCTGGAACAGGGTTGGACCATGGAACTGGGCAGAGCAGGAAGTGCCCACCTCAGTGCAGACATGATGTCACATCCTGTCTGAATAGACTGTGGACGCAGATGAACAGAAGCGTTTCTTTAGTCTTTTACCCTGTAAAATCATTGACTGTTTTAAATGTCTACTTGACTCAAAAATCCAACATTTGTCTGATGGAAATCTAAAGAGAATGAGGGTGTTTGCGTAAACCTCTAGGCCCAGGTCATTGTTGTTATACAGAATGTGTTCTCAACCAGCTTTTATAATGAATTACAGACATGAAGTGTCCCCTGTAGTATTCTGCAACGGTAGCCTATGGCAGATTGAAGCTATGCAGTTGAGTGCTAATTACAGCAGTGCAGTGCTGCAGTGTTGAGGGTTAAAGCTAAAGACGTTGGCCATGTGCTGCATCTCCAAGCTCACCACTGTGTTCCCCTTCATCACGACTGTGCTCTCCGTGCAGTCTCTGACACAGGAAGTGCGTAGAGATCCTAATTCAAGTGATTCTTCATAAAAGGAAGAATTTGTGTTTTTTTTATTTTTATTAAGATGTTGTTTGCAAACAAAAAAATTAATGACTGTGAAAGAAAAGGTCAGCTTTAATTATTAGAAAGAAAAAAAATCCATGTATGTATAGTCTGACATGCATGGGGGGGGGGTTGGGGGGGAGGGTCTCGTAGCGCTATGCGTTATGCGCTAACCCCGCCCCCTACTCCGAGTTACTCTGAAGATTGAGTGAGAAGCGGCTTATCTGTGTTCCGTTAGAGTATCTTTGGCGCAGTGCAGCATGTGCACAGACGGACTGATTTCAGTGCCGTTTCCTGACCGCAAGGGTGCGCTGATGCCCCCTGCTGTTGGTTGACCGTTATTGACCCCGTGTCAGTTCTCGAAGATGGCCGCTGGATTTGAGTTTTTTGACGGCTGTGCCAGCCAGCCATCCATCCCCAACGCCTCGACTCACTCCGCCTATTTCGCCTGCCCCCTAGGTGATGACCCACTTGCATGTGATCGAGGAGCGGATGAACCAGAGTCTGTCCCTGCTGTACAAAGTCCCCTACGTCGCCGAAGAGATCCAGGACGAGATCGGTGAGCGCTAACAAAATTATATATATTTTTTTTAACTGCATCACGGCACGAGACGGCCAAACCACATAATCATAAAGGCCTCCCCTGATCGGTCCGCAAACAACCGCGAGTACCTTCACCGTAATTGCAGCTGTGCATTTATCACACGCATCTGAATGGACCTTGAAGTGCAGGCTATCTATTTTCAAACCGACCCCAGGGGTAAGCGTTCGGTTGCCGCTACAGGTCAACAGCTCTTACGGTATGGCCCATTATATACAGTGTGTGAATATTGCAGCCGCTTTCATAAGCACTTAGCGAATCCCACCAAACGCCTGATTAAACGGTGATGCAGGAAGTGCGCTGAGCTCGTTTTCACTCCGTTTCTCCCGTAGACCTACGCAACAGACGGCTTGAGAACAGCGTATGTTTGTCTTTGTAAGGGGAAAAGGGTTGGTCAGGGATACGGGCTGGTTTTTTTTAAAACACCTCCGTTTTTTGTGGTCATGAGCACCGTTATCGCCGCCGATAATTTAGCGGGAAGTGCCGTTAAGCGAGCCGGTTTCCCATAATTCAGCAGGAGCTTATGGCGGAACTCGGAGAGAGGCTTCCCCCAACCTCAGAGCTGCACTGCGCCTGCATGCCCAACAATTATGGCAGAGAGACGTGGAAAATTACCGCCCTTCACCGTGGCGCTGAAACAATCAACAGCCAAGTGACTCACTCTCCACTCCACTCTTTTTCTCTCCCTCTCTCCCTCCCAAGCACCCTGCCCTGCAATTAACCGAATAAATCACTGCTGTTCATGACAAGCCCTTTTTAAAAAATTATTTATTCGTTTTTTTTCCTCTCCGTGTTTTTTCCTGTAAAACCAGCCTGGTAAAGTCTCACGTCTCAGGAGCTGGAATGGCAGACCGAGGCGGGGGGTGTGTGTGTTTTTGTTTTTTCTTCTCTCTCTCGCTCGCTTGGCGGGTAGTGTAAGGAAAGGATGCCGCGGCGTAACGGTGGCGATGAAAGACAGGACGGGCGTGGTGACAGAACTGGGTCATCATCATCTCGGTTGTAGTTTTGGAAATGGGCAGATTCGGGGGAAGAGTGGCCGCGTGCAGTTCAAGGCTAATTGGGTCAACCCCGGGGAGAGGTCGGGGGGGGTTTGGTGGGGCGCGTTTTCTGTCGGGCTGCGCCACTCGCGGGCGAGGGCGGGTGACCATCGGTGCGCCGCGGCCTGTCCCAGGCTGGCTCCTGCTCACACGCGTGTCTGCGTACCTCCACCCAGGCCAGGAGCGCTCACTCCAGTCCCTCTCTGCTCCCCCTCCCCCTCCCCCACACAGACGAGCTCCTGCAGGAGCAGAAGGCCGACATGGACCAGTTCCTGTCCTCCATCTCAGAGTCGTATCCGGACATCACTGTGTCGTCCGAGGAGAGCGTGGAGCTCCCCGTCCCCGAGGGAAAACTATACCGCCCCTTCCAGGTCACCTCACTGGGGTCCCGCCAGGATCCAGAGGGTGAGTCAACCCTCCCCCCCAGGAGGTGGGAGGGAGAGGGAGGTGCGTAGGTAGAAGCTTGGGCTGGACACTGCAGTGGACAGAACAGCGCTTTCACCAGATCACATAACTTGCTAACTTTCCTTTTCTTTTTTTTTCCCGCCATACTTTGGAAACTAATATTTATCATGTGCCTCACACCCCAGAAGCATCAACGGGAAGACCACACAAGCTGTGCTAGTGCCTCATGGCTACTGTACCTCCCTCCCTGCAGTAGCTAAGGCAGAGGCAGCAGGAAAGGCCTAACACCACACACTGAGTTAGCATGGGGGTCCAAGACGCTTTTTGATGAGCCAAGCTCACACCCCATTGGACGTCACCAACTGAATCGTAAACCGTAGGGGAAGGCGGAGTCATACTTTATTGAAACCCTGCAGATACGCCTACACTTCTTCCATCCTCTTGGGTTTCTTAACTAAAGGAGGTTCAGGTGCTGTTGTGCAGTAGAGACGGTGCCATTTGTTCATTGCCATCTTTTTAAAGATGCTTAATATTGAAATGTTTCAGCTTCAACAGTAGCAGAACTTGTCAGATTTAGAAATTGATCAGTGTTAAGAGTGCTGAGTATCTGATGCATTTGTAGACTCTATGGTGGACAGGTGAAGGAGTATCTGGTGCATATGCCATCTCTATGGTGGAGAGGTGTTTTAGCATCTAGTGCATATGTAGACTCTATGGTAGAGAGGTGTTTGTTAGTGTTAACGAAAGGAACCGGGAGGCTTGAGCACCTGAACAGTGTGCCACAAAAACTCCAAGTCCTTTGACACAATACTATCGGGATAATTTTCTTGTTTCATTTATGTAAATTGTAAACGGAGTGACCCCATCCTCAAATATGACGTTAAACATGAGCGTGTAACAGAAGTATTTTTATTCATGGGTTGCACGGCATCACACCAAAATGTTAAAGAACAAGCCATGCAAAACAACTATGCAAAACCTGTTGTATGTGTTGGCAACAACATTGATCAGTTTAGTGCCGGATGAGCATAAATGTGTTTGTACATGTGAACACTGAACCCTGCCAGCTTTTGAGCTGTGCACAATATCCTTCACTGCACGGGGCATAAATATGACGTATAAACAATAAAAGACCCGCCTATACCTTCAAGCGCATGCAGTTATTTTTCCTCTGAAGTGGCTTTCTCATGCAGAAAGATTTCTACAGCACTTTGACCTCTGGGGAATTGGCACTGCGGTCCTTTCCAATAGGGTGGAGTGTGTTGAATCTTTCTCAGTCTGAGCACATCAAGGAACCCAAAACATAATACATTCAGAAAAACATGATAAATTGTTAAATACAAAAATTATCTTCCATAGTACTTATTTATATAGGCAGTGTTGTCCTTGAAAAATTAAACACCTCAAACTATCAAACGCGCCTCATGGCAAAACCTGCACGTGGCCACAAGGCACATTGGTTTGCTTCAGATTATATTTAATAAGGGAAGTGATAAGGTGAGGAAATGACAGCTTTTCACATCTCGCGTACTCATTCAGAGCTGCATTTAAATCCCAAACCTTTCATTTGATTATTCAAACCGTTTTGCTAAGTAACCGACTCGCCTGGGGCCTTCGTGCCACAGTTTATCATTTATTTTCTCTGCTCGCTTGCTTTTCTTTTTTCTTTTTCTCTCATTTCCCTTCTTCCCCTTTTTTTAACGTTCTTTTGCTCTGTCCCGGCGGCTAGGCGTTCTTCCCGATTCCCTGCGCTCCGTCAAAAAAGGTTGGTGTACCTGCTTTGTCTCGCACTCCTCCACCTTCGCCACACCTCGCCCCCTCGCTCTCTCTCATGTGTTTTTTTAAGCTTGTCGTCATCACGTTTTCTTTCACTCCATTCTTGGTTCTTTTTTCCCCGCCCGAGCTCCTTTCTCCCCGTGTCTCCTGATGCTTCAGTCTTTCGTTAGCTTCCTTCACCCGGCCTGTTTATTAGCTGTGTCCTGTCCTCTCTAGCAGGGTCCTTATGCAGCAGTGGGCCTTGTGTCACTCTCCCGTCAGTCTCACCACTAGCCCCCTCGCGCGACATGCACTAGGTTTGCAGGTTGTGATAGAAGGTCTCTGTCTCTCCGACTCTCTGTGGTTATGTTTGCCTTGCATGTCCACCCCAGACTGGCATGTCAGTTCACCCATCTAATGCAAGTTTAAACTTGAGATCTGAGCCGTCTGTTTGATTCTGGTTTCTGTCTCCATCCTTCCAGCTGCACCCTAGACATGACTTATCTAGGGCCGTGTGTGTGTGTGTGTGTGTGTGTGTGTGTGTGTTTCTGCGCGCGCGTGTGTGTGCCTGTGTGTGCGCGCATTGTGAGGTGAGAGGTTGTGAGCACAGTCTTGAGTTTCTTAATCTGAGGCAGTCTCAGCGTTCTCCAGTCAGCCGGTTGCATAAGCACAGGCAGTGGCTTATTGGTGAAAAGAATGAGTGCAGTGCTGGTGTGAGGACGGACTGTGACGTCAGTGGAGCTGCATTGACGCAGGTTCGAGGGCAGTGTCCTCCCCCATCACCAAGCGTCTCGTGTGTGTTCCCACCCTGCTCTGTGACCCCCCCCCCCCCAAATAGGACAGCTACAGACCGCCCCGCCGTCTCCGTTAAACGGCTCTGCTCAACCTGGGCCCCGTTTCCCACAAGGATCTGAGAGTAAAGATCATCTTAAGCCATTTTGTTTTTATATTACTTTCATCGTTTGTTTTTTTTCGTAATCCTTTTTTTGTCTTTCTCCCCTGTTTTTACCGTCTTTTTTATGTAATGTCAGTAAATGTCATCATTTTAATCATAAAAGTAATAAAGCACAAACACAAAACACTCTAAGATGCTCTTAACTCTAAGATGCTTTTGTGAAACGGGGCCCTGGACACTAAGACAAGATCATACTCTACATTTCAGCATCCATTGTTTCTGTTCACATGAACTACATTTTATCCAATGAAGCTGTTATCAGGGATTTCTGGTGTTATTCCAACATACCTGATTATCCCCATATTTAAACTATTTAAAATTTCTACATAAAAAAGAAATTTTCTTAGATTTACAATACTTGTAATACTTGTAATACAATACTTGTAAAAATAAATAGCCTGTGGAAGTCTTTGAATACTGTTGCAGTCAGATGGAATAGAGGACTGTGTGCATGACTGTACTGAGCTGTTGCCGCCCGCCGCTGCATACTCATACGAACTGAGGCGCGCGCAGCGGAGCTTCATTCAGAAACTGATGGTGGGCGCAGCCGGATCGGGCTCCGCCCTTCCGTTCATCCCACCGGTCTCCCGCCATCTCCAATGCCTGACTGACGCTTCTCCTTCCACAGGATCGGGGCTGGATGGGCTGATTGGCGCTGAGGAGAGAGTGATCAACAGCAAGGCCAAGATCAGCAACACGGTAAGATCAGAGCTCCGCCCACAGAGGGGCGTCTGAGCAACCGGAGCTCAACTCCGGGGGGGGGGGAGGGGTGGTCACAGTGTTTGCCTGATAGCAACGTAGGAAGCTTCACAAGGCTCCCTGATCACTCAAAATGACTCCATTTGTCAGAAGCAATCATGAAGCGTTTTTCAATAGGAGGGAAATCTTTTGATTGTCTCATGCGAGTCAGTTATTGACCACGAGGCGCCTTCTCAGATTACGGGGTTCAAGCCGGCTCCCTCGTCTGTCACGATTAGTCTCTGGAGCTCTGCTTTAAACCCTGTCCCCCAGGGGTCTCTTCTACTTGAACCGTCTACCAGCAGAGCCTCTGTGGCTCCCAGTGCTGGCCTCTGTGTTCAGGCTCAATGTGTGGAATCTGCTGCTGCATGAAGTCCAAGCGCTTGCACAGGAATGTGATTGCAGATGCTATGTGTTTTTGTTGTTGTTGTTTTTGTGTTTTTTATTATTTGCATGAAAAGGCATATTTTCTTTTACACACAAAGTCCAAGGATAGGACTGCCATTTCTTAAAAGCAAAATTCTGCAGTATTCATTTTACAGCTCTGCAGAAAGCAGAAGTCACCCAGCTCGTCCGCCATTTTGAGTTTTCTGTTGTATTCTCTTGAAAAGCTCAAGCTCTTTGGCAGTTCTGTCCCTGGACTACATTTAAATGGTGGTCATTTGGTTTGTGTGTTGCTTTTTAAACATCACAGGAGGAGATCACAGATACTTTTCCATGGGATTTGTTCCCCTCATGTCTTCCTGGGCCTTTGTTAAATTGTGTGCCAGGATGTTGTGGTAACTTGGTTCCCCGTGGGCCTGAAGTGCCTCCAGCGCATTGCACAACCTAAATCTGTTTGTCGATATTGGAGCTTAAGTAATCATGGAGAGGAACAAAGAACTGCAACAAGAGTGGTGTAGCTGTCTGCAATTGTCCATTATATCTCTCTCTCCCCCTCCTCTAAGCACACACACACACACGCACACACACCTTGCGGAGAGCGTAACCCGGGCCTCCCTGTCTGTGTTGACAGGTGATTGATGAGTCTCTGGCTGTTAAAGAGGTGATTTTCAGTGCAGAGCGAATCAGCAGTATGCATGGTGATGGTGATGATGATGAGGAGCTGGTGAGTACAGCGCCCCCTGTCAGAAGTCTGGGGAACTATAGGCAAACAGATTGGCTGGGGTTGGAATTTGGGGGTGGGAGTGAAGGGGGGGGGGGGGGGGTGTTTACAGAGGCTGGCCCCACTGTTCAAACCCAACCCCTCCCCTGAGCACAAGTTAAACATGGATCGGCCCAGGGTGGAACCCACCATGCAAATCTTTGTTTTAAAATGTTCATGTGCATAAGATCTGAGTTGTGTTTTCACAGCACGTGCGTCATGCAGCCAAGCTAACGTGCTAATGTCAGTGTACATTGTGCGCAGGTATACGCTTAGCAATGTGCTCGTATATCAGCACAACTATGCCCTCAAGCTGCCAACATTTTAAATGCACAAAATGTCAAAAGCACCTCCCGCATTAGAGGACGGCATGCATAGCGGTTGAGATGCCATGCAACGACAGCGACAGCCTACCGTATATTAGCCCAATGGTGCAGAATACCTATAATGTTATAATACCCTGTGGTTATAGTCTGATGGGTACCATTTTCTCTCAGAGAGAAGCATAATTTTCTAAGCTTGTCATCGGGAAACGGAAATGGTGACAAGATGTTCTAAAACACGAAATTATCGCTGAACGATGGCGAATAACTTGAGGACTCAGCAGCTGTGTCCTGTAATTATGCGCTGAGCTGGAGTGCACATGTGCAGGGAGGCGGCCCACACGCATGCTTTTTTTGTTCGTTTTTGTGCGTCTTCATTTGTCTTCCATTTCTCTTTTTTGTCCGACTGTTCACACTCCTTTCCTGACCAAAAAAGCGGAGTGCCTGAGTCTGTAAAACTCCCAGCTTAAACATTAGAGTTTAAATTTAACTTTGTGATTAACTTTTGTGGAATGGTGGTCAACGTTTCTTCATATGTATCGAGATGAAACTGTGCAAAATGTGCATCTTCAGTAACACTTGCCTGTGTCAAATGCTTGATTCTTCACACCTGTCTTATGAGTGTGAATGCTGCATGCTGCTAGAGACTGTACCAGTGCTGGCCCAATAACCGTTCTCATAACGGTGATACTATAGATATAGTGAGATCAGTACTACTTCTGAATAAGCCTGTGGCCTGATGTGCCCCTATGCCTACCCCTCTCTCCTCTACTTCCTGTCTCTCACTACCTATCCTGAGCTCTTATGTTGCCGTGTGTGTGCTGTCAGACACCTTGTCTCTCTCTGATTGGCTCCCGCTCATTTTTGCGTCCCCCCCCCCCAGGAGTCCTATCGGCCCTTAGGGGATGAGTTCAGCTTCGGAAGCAGCGCTCTGATTGGCCTGCTGGTGATCGCGGTGGCCATAGCGACCGTGATCGTGATCAGCCTGGTGTTGCTGAGGAAGAGGCAGTACGGAACGATCAGCCACGGCATTGTGGAGGTGGGTTCAGTCGCCGGGGACCGATGGCTTGATATTAAGGCTCGTCCTATTGTCCGGGCAAGTAAAATTTTCCAGGGACAAATGAGAGATAAAAATGTTTTTTAAAGTTACATTAAAAATTATCTAAATAGAAGTAGAAATTGCATGATCCTCATTTCACCTGCCATCCTGGTTACATTGTTAATGACATCATTTTGGTAATAGGAATTGAGAAAATGCAACACATTTAATTTCTATCACAAATGGGGGGGTTTTGGACAAATTGACGAGTCTTTCAGACGAGTGCTAAATTAAGTTGTACTTCAGTGCTCAAAGAGCGTAATGTGAAGCACTGCGACCAATGAGGAGGCTTTAAACCAGGGGTCTCAAACTCTACTGCTGGGGGAGGGGGGCTATGGTGCCTGTACGTTTTTGTGGTTTCATTTTCAACCAGCAGCCAATTCAGCCTTTTAAAATAAGCTGTGTGGACTCGAGTTAATTACTTAAAAAATTAAAAGAAATAGAACAAAGAAAAAGGTTGCTGAACACACAAAAAACCAGCAGACATTGTGATCTTCCAGGACTGGAGATGCAGATCCCTGCTTAAAACCACTATAAAATAAAGTAAAAATATGTGCACTTTGATTCACGTAATGCATGCGAAATCAATAAGTAGTTACAGAAAAAATATGACATGCTCTGAAAAGCAAGGCATTTTTGCAGAGGTTGTAGGTTGTGCTATGATTTTGATGTAAGACCCCAGACAAAGAAGGGAATACCCATGATGCCTTGCTCCTTAAGTCCTACATTTGCATAACTGGCACTCTGCGGTGTGTGACAGGTTGACCCAATGCTGAGCCCAGAGGAACGACACCTGAGCAAGATGCAGAACCACGGGTACGAGAACCCCACCTACAAGTACCTGGAGCAGATGCAGATCTAGCCACGGGGAGGGAAGGTTGGAGCTTCGGATCCGGGAGGAAAGGGAGGGAGAGAGGGGGAGAGAGACGAGGGAGAATATACTACTGACCAATCACAGAACCGCTCGCGTCAAGGAATCTTCTTCCTATCTGACAAACGCAAAAATTTTGGCCCATTTAAAAAATAAAAAAAATTAATAAATAAAAAAAATAAAATCTGTGAATAATGCTTCTACTGTTTTACTGTTGGACTGTCTCTTCTCCTTTTTCTTTTAAAAAGGCAATCTAACGATTATTGTGTTTTTGAAAATAAATAAATAAAAAAATACACGTGGAACGTGTGATTTAACGGATTATACAACAGTGATTGTTTTCAGATCGAGGAAAAATTACATTAGTTCTTCGGTCCGGAGAGTTCGTTGGAAAAAAACGCAAGGCAAACCAAGCAAAAGAATCATTTGGAATGATTATGTGTAATTAATTACCGGTCACATGACATGCAGCTTCTCTGTTCCATCTTAGACGTGTTCATGAAATGACAACCTATATTTTGAAAAGATGTTAATTTTCTTTTTTTCCTTTTTAATAGATTGCTTGTATATGAAGGTTCTTTGTACTGATTTTAATGTATAGTAAAAAAAAAAAAAGGAAAAAAAAAACTTTTTTTTCTGTTCTTTGCTACCATTAGCTACACACTAAACATGTATCTAAAACGTAGGTGTTTTTAAGCATATTTTTATTATTTGTGTCCCCCCCTTCAACAAATCCGATGACTGTTGCAGACGATCACCTTAGTCTCTCTGTGAGGCTGTGGCATGGTTGAAGGGAAGGAGCGGAAGACTGTGTGTATTTGCTGTTCTGGCCTCCAGCCCCATGGCTCCCTATCTCCAGCACAGGCAAATGAGATCCTTGCATTTGCTTCTTTTAAAGCGACATAAACCCCCCGCAGGACGAACACTCCCTTCCCCCTTCCGTGCGGCGCCCCCTGTCCTTCAGGCGATTAACTTTTCCGCGTGCGTTCCATTTCAATGGAATTTATTTGTTAAACACGCTGGCTGATCGGTCGTGGGTCGAGGGTTCTCTGGGCTCGTTTGATAGCCTTGATCTTCGATGGTTTAAAACGGTCAACCTTGCAGTTCTGTAGTGGTGTAAATCTGAGGGGGACTGGGGGAGAAAAACAGTGCTGGCGATGTTTTGCACAAACCCACTGGGAAAAAAAAGACTGAAATCATGCAAAAGTATATGTATATACACACAATGCAGACCTTTTTTGTACACCTAGTCTGGGTGTTGCCACGCAGAGTGTGGTCTAGTCAAAATGGCCGCTGGAAAAGCCACACGAAGAGGGACCACTGGGAGCTGGAGGCCCGGAAACACAAATGCGTGAAGGGCTGTGCTTTGGTACTGTGACCACAACATGACCAAAAATGTGTTCCAGCTGATTTGATTAGTGTGTTTATTGTTCCCCGTATGATCTCATCCGCATGTTCCTCTTAAAATCTCTTGCCCTGGCTGTGGTCAGAGCACAAAAACATGGCTCTAAACCAGGTTTAAGATGAAAGATGAAAAAATTCTCCTTGTAAAAGATGAAAAAGAAAGAGAGAGAGCTGAATCGGTTTTATTTTCTCATAGTAATATCTTTGTATGCCTGTATAGTTGATGTTGCGATCATGGCTTTTACGGAGGACAACCTGTGGTGTGAATTGTTCTTATGATATATATTATATATTTTTAAGTTTTTTTTCTTGTTTTTTTTCTACATTTCTTTTCTCTTAATGTGATGGTAACTCCTATGTATGTGGCTGTCTCACTATGCACCGATACGGCTTCAAATCTTGTAACAGCCTGCTTGATTGCAGGGCAAGTAAGAATGAATTTAAATATATATATAAAAATTTAAACCTAAGCTACATGATGATGATAATGATAGTTATGTGGGAGAACACATCAATAAACTCACTAATACTTCCATAGACCGTGTCCTGCCTCGTACTTCATCGAGTAAATAACGGTAATAACTCATTTACGCCTGTATGTATGCCGATCATGGTTTGTGATGGGCTCTTACCTTGTGTAGGAAACATGGGGAGACTACCAAATAGGGCAAGTTCTAGGGATTTCTTGTGTTTTTGATGAATAACTCATGAACTTTAATGAGGATTTTGCGTTGTGAGAGGGGAAGTCACATTTTCCAATTCAGGTTAATCTGCAAACGCTACAATGGGCATGACATTTATTGGTTTTATATAATTTACACGTCTGTTGTCAGTTTAGGGAGATGCGCTTTGTTACTGAAGTGAAATAGCCTAACGTGAAGATATACACTATATGGCCAAAATATCTGGACACCCATTAGTATGGGGCAGTTTTTCAAGATTTGGGCTTGGCCCCTTAGTTCCAGTGAAGGCAAATCTTAATGCTACAGCATACAATGACATTCTAGATTATTCTGTGCTTCTAACTTTGTGGGAGGAGTTTGGGGATGGCCCTTTTCTGTTTCAGCATGACAATGCCCCCATGCACAAATGTGAGGTCCATACAGAAATAGTTTGCCACGATTGCCAAACTTGACTGGTCACCACAAAGCCCTGAGCTAAACCCTTTGTGATCCATTAGAAAGCTGACTGTGAGCCAGTCCTAATCACCCAACAATCAGTGCCCGACCTCACTAATGCTCTTCTGGCTGAAGGGAAGCACATCCACGCAGCAATGTTCCAACATCTAGTGGAGAGCCTTCCCAGGAGAGCGGAGGCTGCAGCAAAGGAGGACAAACTCCATATTATTGCCCATGATTTTGGAATGAGATGTTTGATGAGCAGGTGTACACTACCTGGGTAAAGATATATGGACAACAGCTAGCCACAGGCCAGGTTTCCTGAGCTTCAGAGCCCAGTATTGGCGTCATGAAATTAGTATCGTCACCCAATTAACAGTCCCAGGCCGGTGAATTATTTGGCTTGGTATAACTGACTGCAACCCAAGCTCAGCAAGGAGACTGTCTTATTCCAGAACGGTGCACTCATAGGGACTATTCTGCAGTGCACTCAGTAAGTCGGCATTCGCTTCACTTTTAAGCACAGCTTGCTGTAGGCAGGCATAGCACACACACAGAACATCAGTATCATGGCGGCTGAGTAAATG
Organism: Ilyophis sp. 1 JC-2022; assembly: GCA_022702515.1. Lineage (NCBI taxonomy): Eukaryota > Metazoa > Chordata > Actinopteri > Anguilliformes > Synaphobranchidae > Ilyophis > Ilyophis sp. 1 JC-2022. Next base: position 67,520,522 of record CM040401.1, on the reverse strand, counting down.
ATGATACAATGTATTTGTCCTGACTACGAATATCTCCACTGCAATTTAACATAACTTGTTTTAATTAATCATTAATGTTGTGATTAAACCGTTGTAAGCGGTCATACTCAAGTTTAGATGACAGCTTCTTTAAAAAGATTCGGCCTCAATTTCTCTGCTGAGAAATTGAGTTTTGGGTACACGAGAACACAAGTCTTGTATGTAGACTAACACGTCTGATGACTACCTAATATTGTTCAATTTATAATTCAAATTATGACTGCAAACAATTTATACTACAAACTAAAATTCCAGAAATGTTGGGACAGTATGTAAAATGCACATAACAGCAGAAAGCAGTGATTTGTAAATTCTCTTTTACATATATTTAATTTAAAACAGTACAAAGAAAATCTATTTAATGTTCTACCTTATCAACTTTATAGATTTTTGTAAATATATGCTAATTTTGAATTCGATGCCTGCAACATGTTCCAAAAAAGTTGGGACTGGGGCAAAAAAAAAAAAGACTGGGAAGTTCAAAAAACACCTGTTTGGAACATTTTCCCTATTGAACTCAGGAGAAACAACCATTCAAGTGATCCATCCATATCTACTGCATATTTAGCAGCAGAGTAATGGATTGAGGCTCGTTTGATACCGCAGACCCTTGATGACTTTCAGCCATTTAACCAACCTTGGGTTCCATACTATTCACGTGTAATTTACAGCTTAATCTAGTCCCACCCCCAATTCCCATAGGGATCCATTCAAATGCAGAGAGGTGATAGTATCACTTGTAAGAGTACCTGAAAATAAGAGTCTTTTGATATCCTTTTATACCCAGTCATGATAGCATCACCTGTTTACATGTGGAATGTTCCAAACAGGTGTTTTTTTTTTTGCCCGCGTCCCCACTTTTTTGGAACGTGTTGCAGGCATCAAATTCAGAATTAGCATATATTTACGTTGATAAGGTAAAACATTAAATATCTTTTGTACTGTTTTCAATTAAATATATGTAAAAGAGAATTTACAAATCACTGCTTGCTGCTTTTATGTGCTTTTTACATATTGTCCCAATTTGTATTGGACATTTTCGAAACTTAATTATCTCACACAAGTAGCCTATATTATTTGTCACTTCCTCGTCGGCTCGAGCTTCCCCTCCACCCACAGTTTCACCTGCACAGGAGGAGTCACAGGTTAGTGTTGCTGACAGGAGCGCGAGACACGCCTGCAGTAACCTGGAAACGCCCGGAAGACTTTCCTACGCAAATCAAACGGCGTAGCCTACCTTGTTTTGGCAAAAATGTTGTATCCTTTTGCAGGAGTAACAATGTTATTTTTAGTTGATTGGACAAACTTGTGAAAATGATACGCCATTTTTGTTTTTTAAATCTTAGTAATGTTTTACTTTTTTCTATTTGGAGAGGTTTTTTGTTTTTCTTTTTTGCGCCTCTGCGACAACACATAGCTGCTTAGAATAGAATAGACAATAGGGCTATAGACTATCCAATCTCAAGAATTTGCCAAGAGGTTATATAGCTTAAACCTGCGAACAGTAGGCCTATCCTAACCCAGGGGTTTTAGCACACGGAAATAAATTGGAGAAAGTCTATTTTCTATTGTTCGTTTCTGAAAGTTGTCTGATATGGATTCACTGGACTCTGGAAGGCAATACAGCCCAAAAGCTCCGGTAAGAATTTTTATTCTTTTTTTTTTTTCGGTTTCCATTAATATCAGGATCAATTTTGACTTCTGTATTGACGAGATGTAGTTTAAAACTGGCCATCACCCTGCACATATGTCTATTATAAAATGTCATAGGCTAATCATCTGAATAAAATATGCTAATGTAGTTCATGGAATTATTCACACATGCACGTGCATTCTGAAGCATAAAGTGATCATTCAGGTTGTCATGTAGAATTATACGTCTAGTATTTCTAACTTCTGATTGAGGCTTTCAAATTCTTATTTGTTATCGCTAAGTAGCTTACTTGTTCATGGCGATCAGTTTCTTAATCTCCCTCGTACATAAAACCTTATCGTTGGGGAGTGAGAAAGGAAATGAAACAAAGAATGAATAACTCTTATATAGGCTAGGCTATTTTTACTACATCATTTCGCCCTTGGTTACAAAGACATACGTCTCGTAGACACCCGATTATCAAGAGCCGAGTAATTGATTTTAGGCAGTAGTCTAAGTGTATCAAACTTGTCACCCAGGTATTAAATCCGCAAAAAAAAAGAGTAACAACATTTTCTATAACAAATGGCCACAAACCTTGCCAGTGTGAGAATGTTTATGATGCGAAATCATTACAATCCGGTTTGAAACCTAAAAAAGAAACAGGTCTTAAGCTTGTGGACCATAGGCTTACCTGTTGTTCTGTGCTGAATTTTTATTGCATTAATGTTAATGCTTTATTCGATGGTTGCAAGATGCTGCTTTCTGGGCCTCATCCCTAGTGTCACACAAAAGATTGGAGCCTAGACCTCATAAAAGATTAACAACCACACAGGCCCAACACCTGTTGCCCCTCGCAACAAAGAACTGTCACTGTCTTCTCAGATTTCACATGGACCTTAAAAGATGTGCCGTTTGACTGCAGCTGTCCACACACTGTTTCTGGAGCCTACCTTGTTGCTGATGTAACTCAAATCATAATCACACATGTTCCTTGCTGTGAAACCACAGTACTTTTCGGTTATGATTAAGCTTGTTCTTGTCAAAGTGATTTCGGATGGTTACAAGTGAGCTCACATTTACAGAGGAATGGTGCATCATGGGCAAGGGAAAAGGGAGAGCACAGACAGGACTCTGATGGTATACTCATTATCATATTCATATATTCATTCTGCTTTGCAAGCTTCAATGAGAGCATGTTCTTTGCTCTAATTTTATGGAGACCTTGAATGCTTGAGGTTCATCTCTCCCATTTGCAAGGTTGTACCGTGTAGGCCTCAGTAACGTAGATCCTGTAGAAAACCTGAAGGTCGCCCTTGTGGACCGAGAGTTTGTTACAGATGCAGGCAAGGTAGGCCTGTTGCCATGCAACTGCAGGATGCTGGCACACTTTTGCCTGTTAGGCAAAGACCACATCTGGAAATTCAGCTCTGGAAGTCCGTTGCTACCTTGCTGGCTTTCAGTTCTCCTATCCGCCCTAAACGTCTGTCGTCCCCTTTTGGTTGGCTGACCTTGCCAGACACTCTAATCCCGCCCCCATTACATCCCCACCGCAGCCTACAGCAGACCATAAAGGTGGAAGGCTTCTCAGTCACACTCTTTGAGGCCTTTTCGACAAGCTTTGAGATCAGGCCATTTTCCGCCAGGCCCCAGCTGACTCTGGCTTTGGCAGCGAAACAAGGGCATTGTGTTTTTATCTTGACTGTTTTCGCTGTGGCTCGCGCTTTCTACGTGGTGCGTGAAGACACAGTAAGCGCCATCCAGGCTTGACGCTATCAGATACTGTACTGACAGATACTGCTATGTGGGTCGTCCAGTCGGTGTTTGTGTGTGTTCGACCTCAAATAGTGACAGAGATAAGGGAAGACATTTAGGAGGTTGTTTCAGTGATTAGAGGGCCTTGTGAGTGCAATTGGGCACATCAATTTGGGAGAATATAAGTACATTGGGCTGAAAATTGGTTAAAAAAAGACCCCTGTAGGATTGTTTTGTTCCCATCCCATTGGGGGATGCGGAATTAAAGGCAGTGCACTGTAATTGAATGCACTGTGGGCTGCAGTGGGGATGTAATTGGGGGGGGGGTGATAGACACACACAGTCTGTAGGGAACCCAGTCAGTAGCACAGTCAAAGATGGTGTGGACTGACCCGGCTCACCCAGAAGGATGGGTATTCGGTAAGTGACCAGCCCAGCGGGTTGCTTTCATGCATGCAAAAGAACAACGCAGAATTGCGGGGGCGTCTCTGCGGCGTAGCCTGTAGAACACTGCCCACATGCTCATTGCGAGTCGCCACGTTGGCGGTTCGAATCCGGCCGTGCGACCTTCGTCGCATGTCTCTCCTTCTCTCTAGCTCGCCGTTCTCCCTGTCTCTCTACGCTGTGCTGTCCAATAAAGCTGAAAAAAGCAATAAAAATATATATATTCATAATCAGGCCAGGTACCCTTTGTAAATCCCTTTGGCCCGCTGTGCAGCTGAAAGGCTTCCTGAGGCGATAATGAGAGGCTTTTCTTTGGTTTTTTTTGAGGGGAACAATTGTGTTTGTATGATTCGCCGATATTTGTTTATAACAGCTTGCATTAAAATTTAAATAAAGAAGTAAGTGGAGAGGGCACATTTAAAACTTTTTTGAAGAAAAAATACAGAAACTTGCTTTCAGTAAGGGCCTTCCTTCCTTGCGGAGTGGAGGCCTGTGAAGTGTGGAAAATGACTGTGTTTGGGTTTTGATTTATAGTAACCTTTTACTTGAACTACAGTAGACCTATATGTCAGAACTACTATAAAACGGCTCTATATTGCATGATATAAGCCTTAAACCTGCCATAAACGGTCACAGTAATGCATCACAGTTTAATATTGAAATAGCACTGCTTTGACGTACACATACAATTTCATATTTTGGTCATAAGCAGTAATAAGCTGTCATGACTAGTCACGGCAGGTGTGCCTATGACAGAATTATGCAGGCTTTATGGCATATAGGTCAAGTAAAGAGACAGATGTAATGTAATCCATCCAGAGTGAATGTTGCCTGGAATTTCATATGCTTTAAAAGCTGCCGCCAAAATATATTGTATTTTAATTTACTTAGCAGCGTTCATAATGAATTCCCTTTCCATCAAAAGGACAAATGAAAAGGTGTTAGTATATCGGCATGGTGTGTCACGGCATGTCATCCTGCTGTTGCCGTTTGTTACATAGCTTATCCTGGGAGACTTAAATGGATTGTATACATATTTTTATATCCATTTACACAAGCTGGATATTTTTACTGAAGCAATTTGGGTTAGGCACCTTGCTCAAGGGCACAACGGCAGCCTTTTCCAAACCATAGCGCTAAAGCCACCGTCCTATATTTCACCTTCAAGCTCCGAGACGCGGCTGACTCCAGGAATTCCGCGAAACCGGTATTCCTTTCTGCCGTGTGATTGCGATGAGTCACAAAGATAAACAAGTGGGAGAAACTGCGTCTCTTTTCCTCTCTCCTAAAGGAATGCGGTGCCAGGCAGGGCATGACCAGAGCCGGCGGAGAATAACGTGCCTTTACAAACAGGGGCAGGGCCTACAGAAACTGAAAATATCGAGCGATGAACGATGACTGCTTTCGAGAGGGGTGCGGTTAAAAGAAAGCAAATGCTATTCCACTGCTTTCACAAACATGAACCGTGTACTTCTTTCATAACAACATCTGTACCTCAGTACTGGTTAAGATCGGGGCTGCATGGAGGGTGTATCAGATCAGTGGCTGGGATGAAAAGGTCCTGGTATCATTTATTGCCTGTGTGTTTACTGTAATACATTACATGCATATCTTTTAGAACACAGATAGATTTGTCTCAAACTCTGACTGTACTAAACTCTGAGACGGGTGCGTGAGGGTTGGAAATGCACGACTCAGAAACAGTGGTGATGATAAAGTCCCGTCAGGGCTTTATTAAAAGGAATGTCCAATGAGCGTAGTCAAAAAGCAAGCAAAGTTCATACACAAAACCCAGCCAAAAATCCAGCCAAAACCAATATACAGTACTGAGGGAGAAGGCACTCAGAATCGGTACACCATGCAAATAGTCCAGTAACCAGAGTAGCTGTCAGCGGGGCAGAAGTACAGGCAGACGGTAGGCAGGCTCTGGGTTGAAGGCAATGCAAGAATCAAGACCTATGTCCGCTCCGCGGGGCAAAAGTACAAAAGACAGCAGGCAAAAACTCGTGGTACAGGTAGGCAACGGTAAACAAAACAGAGGTCAAAAACAATGGTCAATAACAGGCTTGGATTGTAAACAAAAAGGCAGGCTTGGAAAAACGCTCAAACGTGCACTGACCAACAGGAGGCAACAATTTTGCCAAGACAAGACATGAACACTGAGCTTAAATGCAGGTGTAGACCGGTGCAGACACCTAGCTTGAGAGCAGCATGCGAATGGAAATCAGGTGTGGAAGGCTGACAAGGTAACAAGATAATTAGTACTTGTTAGTAATAAGCCTATCCTGACCCAGCGTTAGTAAATTAGTAAATGACATGCACGAGAAACGTAAGGTAAACATGAACACATGGTTAGAGAGTTAGTATTACCCAATCCTGATCTAACGCTAGTAGATTAGTAAACTAGAACACGGGAGAATAAAACAATTCGGGAAGCGTGAGCAACAGCAAGAGAGATAGAGAAACAGCATGAACGCAAGGCTGCGGAAAAACACGGAAATTAGTATGCTAAACAATGAACGGGAAATGTGACATGACAAGACTGGAAAATAAATCGTAACAATAATCAAACATGAAACGTGACATGACATAAAAATGAAACGTAACAAGAATAAACCATAAAATGTGGCGTGACTAGACTAAACACAATACGTGACATTAACAAGAAATCTAACAAAGACAAGAAAATAAAATAAAACATGACATCACAACTAGAATCGTGACACTCTGAGCATTTACGGTAGGTTGAACACCCCTGGACATTTAGGACGACGTCCTTCAATGCAGTATGGCACTACATCCTAGAAATCCCTCTTTCGTTTATTATGGCACTTAAAGTTGTGTTGTTGTAAAATTGTTCTCTTGTACCTCTGTATCACTACCAATCTTTGCCAAACCATGTTTTGTGTTTTTCTAATCATTCTGAATGAGAACATCAACTAAAGGACTGAATGGAATAAAAAATGTAATTACCCTGCAGTGAGAACGGAAAAAATAATTTTAAAGTCTTTTCACTATTTGCAATAATAAGAATGACAAGATGAGGAATTTTGAATTCCAAATTGAATGAGACTTCATACTGTAATAGAATCCTGTCATGTTTCTGCCCTGAAATGCTGGTTCAAGCAAAGTTCTGTGTAAGGTCTCTGGCTGGCTATTCCCAGGTGCTTCTGAGTGATTCGAGGTGAAGAGGTTGCTGGGATCTGTGTTCAGTTATTCAGAAAAGGATTGTAATATTTGCTCTCTGTAAGTCGAGCCACGATTCTCAGGCATTCAAACGAAAGCCATTTCAGTTCAGCTGGATCACTCCTGAAAACCTGGAATCTATATTTGCCTGATGGAATGAACAGCTTGATTTGAATACACAATAAGGACTGTTTCTGCCTTCAGGGAAGTCGGAGGGGACTGGCAGTCATTCAGCTCGCCTCGTTCAGGCGTTTCCTTCACTTTGCTGTCTCTGCGCCCTGTCCCTTATCTGTCCATCTGTCAGACAGACTGTCTGTCTGTCAGTGTGTGATATTGATCTAATGCTTGCCATTTCTACGAGGTTTGGCTGGCTTGACTTGGCAGAAAGTTAATTGTGCTCAGTCTATTAAATGCGGTTCCTATTCTAGAGGAATCTATGCATTGCCTTTAACCAGTTTGGCCACAGCTAAGAGAAGTGACATCACACATCGTCTTCTTTCTTTAAGACGATCAGTTTGGTGAACATATGTAGTGCTCGCGGTTGTATTTCATTCTCTAAATTGTTTGTTTTGTAAGACCACATAAGGTTTAAACACTTTGTGAGATTCTTTACTCATCTTTACCGACTCAGATCAGTTCTTGTGCATGTTAATGTACTTACATTTCTTTTCACAGTATAGGCCTACTTCAAATTGACATGAATTCATCATTCCGACCAGAAAAGTGTCATTCTGTACAGGCACAGCAGTTACCCAACACAGCAGTTACCCAACACAGCAGACGATACTGTCAGCGAATCTTTGTTTTTTAATCTTTTGTTCAGAGAACTGGTTAGACGACAGCGCTCCGATATTCTTACTGTTTCTTTTTCTCGTCACAGTCTTCATTTCTGATCATTTGTCCGCTTTGTGTGATGTGTGAACGTACGCACGCCGAGATGAGCTCAGTGTTCGTAACAAGCTGTGACGAGAGCAAGAAAAGGACTGAACACGCTATGCGTATGTATATGAAATATCTCGATCTCCGCATGCATACGCCCTCTGTAACGTCACAGAGCCTATGTGGGGCGGCAGTGTGGTATAATGGTTAAGGAACTGGGTTTGTAACCGAAAGGTTGCCGGTTCGATTCCCAGGTCGGACACTGCCGTTGTACCCTTGAGCAAGGTACTTCACCTGCATTGCTTCAGTATATATCCAGCTGTATGAATGGATACTATGTATAAATGCAAAAAAGAAATGCTGTGTAAGTCGCTCTGGATAAGAGCGTCTGCTAAATGCCTATAATGTAATGTAATGTAATATAAAAGCATGATGGGTTTCCCATTTACTGGGAACGTGCGTCTCCTTTCCTGCATCCTGTATGCCCCAGAGTTCATTTTCTTATTATCCCTGCTGGAAGATGTCCAACGGCCTGTTTTTAAATGACACTATACAAAAATAAAAGACTGAATTTTATTTTATGAAAATGATTGATTTGGCTCAGTGAACTAATCATGGAGCTTGTTGAGCTCATGCAGACAGCAGGGGCTTTATGTGGAATCCCACAGCTGGCCTATATGTACAGAGATGGAAGCAGTCCTATACCTGCAAAAGATCCCCAAAACAGCTTGCAAAAAACAGTAGACAAATATTGTTAAGAAGGGTGCATGCCAGGGATACATGTTACACTTTGCTATCTTCATTAATGTCATAATAGTTTCTGTCACAGTGACTCCCTCATTCAAAGACAACATGAATTGCAGTAATACTGTAACTGTACAATGATTAGTCATGGTATTTGTTTAGCACAAATCATTGGTTGTGCTCCTAGTTTTGCGTGCGCTAAAAGGTTTTGCACATGCTAAAGTGCTTAGTAAATCAGGCACTTCATTTTTACTTTTTATTCTGAGCACTCTTGTGTTTAGATTTTGTCACAGTCATACTACCACTTGGAATTCTGTGTAAACCTAGTGTACATAAGAGAGTGTAAGATGGAGCAGATTCAAGCCATAGCTGTTGTTCAATGTAGCTTGGCCTTGTCTGGTTGCCTTCAAGACCCGTAATGGGGAAAGGGAACATGCCAGGTTCACTGGTCTAACGCAGAAACGGTTTTGTCAGAAAGGCGACAAACGGCACACGCACAGTGCCCACTCCGCCTCATGGCTCCTGCTGAGGCCACTCTGACTATCCCGATGTACAACAGTAAATTATTTGTGTCAGCACAAACCCAGCCTTAGTCCTAATCTTTATGATTGCCAGAATCTCTATTTTTATTATCTTAATCTTTACTAACTGCCACACTCATGTGTCATTCTGGCAAAGGGTGAATGAAGGAACCATAGAAGGACACTACAGTGTGTGGATTCAATGGAAGATTGAAGTTTCAAATGTCTGTTTGTGCCATTCTGTATCACGGCTTCAAACTAACGTATGCTGATTGGTTAATATTTCTAATATGCTCTCTAAATCGTTCAAATTTGCAGTTGACTGGCAGCCGGATACTTCTTTATAGACAAGTGAAGACATAAATACAGTTGATGGCTAACAATGTTGATAAAGATAGGGGAATGCTTTGAAGGACCATTTTACTTGTTTTCAAACGAGCCTCAAAACATCACTCTGCTGCCAGATATGCAGTAGATATGGATGGATCACTTGAAGGGTTGTTTCTCTTGACTTATTTTTCCATAGAGTTCAATAGAAAAATTAGTCAGGAGAAACAACCCTTAAAATGATCCATCCATATCTACTGCATATCTGGTAGCAGAGCGATGGTTTGAGGCTCGTTTGATACGTCAGACCCTTGATGACTTACAGCCATTTAGCCAACCATGTGTTCCATACTGTTCCAGTGTAATTTATAGCTTAATCTAGTCCCACCCACCGATTCCCATAGAGATCCATTCAAATGCAGAGAGGATATAGTATCGCTTGTAAGAGTACCTGAAAATAAGATATCAAGAGTCTTTTGATATCCTTTTATACCCAGTCATGATAGCATCACCTGTTTACCTGTGGAATGTTCCAAACAGGTGTTATTAAGACTTCCCAGTCTTTTTTTTTTGCCCCTGTCCCAACTTTTTTGGAACGTGTTGCAGGCATCAAATTCGGAATTGCCATATATTTACAAAAGTCAATAAAGTTGATCAGGTAAAACATTAACAAAAAAAACTTTTCTTTGATCCATTTTCAATTAAATATATGTTAAAAAAAATACAAATCACTGCTTTATGTTTTTATGTGTATTTTACATACTGTCCCAACTTTTTTGGAATTGGGGTTTGTAATTTTAGACATTTCTCTGTGAAGTTCGAAATCGGCCATTGTTTTTTCAACGCAGTTTTTTTGTTACAGAGCACTTTGCTCACGCTGACCATGTTATCTACAGTTCTAGGAGTGCATTCAAATTGTTGTAGATACAATATCTCTACATTCAACCTTTGAACATGTCCTGCATTCTTTCAGTATTTAAATTTTTTATTATTACTATGGTAATATAAATAGGAGTTGATAAGGGTAAAAAATATATATTTTATATATAATTATATATATATCATTTATTTTTTATTTCCGTAATGTCCCTCTGAATTATTGTCAGTTTTAAAATGAACTATTTTTAACGGTTGTCAGAACAAATGTTTTTCATATCATACGATCAGTTTATGTTTTATTGAAAATTCCCAGGGACCTGCAGTCACGTTTTCAAGTTTCACTGGCATCAAAAGAGTTTTAAAAAAGTAACTCAATCAAGTATTTGACCCCTATTTGCCTGAATATAGTACGTTTGTATGAAAGGTATTTCTATGTAATCCCCATCTGCATACACCCACACCCTTACACAAGCCTCAGACTGATGAGGATAGGACTTCCATGTGAATCAAAGACTGTCCCCCTCCACCCACCTGCAGGCCGACTGGGACCCTTCTGTCCAGTTCCTGCCCGCCTCCGACTCCAAGAAGCTGGAGAAGACCAAGCTCACGGGGAAGGTCGGCGTGGGGATCGGACTCATGGTCTTGGCTGTGATCTTGGCTCTCGTTACAGGGCTGCTGGTCTGGCATTTACACTGTGAGTGTCACCCTTTTTCCTTTCTCTCCGTCTTGCTCTTCCCTGTCTCTGTTTCTGCACGTCTCTCTTTTTCACAAACTCTCTTTCTCCCTCTCTCTCTTCTCTCTCTTCCTCTCTTTCTCTCTTTCACACACTCTCTCGCTCTCCTCTCTCGCCCTCTCTTTCTCACATTCTCTCTCTCTTTCTCTTTTTTTCACACACTCTTTCTTCTTTTCTCTTTCACACACTCTTTCTCCCTCTCTCTTCTCTCTCAGTTTTTTCTCTCTCACACACTCTCTCTCTTTCTCCCTTTTTCTTTCTTCTCTCTCTCTAATGTACACCCCCCCACTGGTCTCTAGAGAAGTGCACCGTGGTTACGTGAGTAGGGTGCTGTGATAGAACAGATGGGTTGAGTTCACCGTGAGAAGTGCACCATGGTGACGTGAGTAGGGTGCTGTGATAGAACAGATAGGTTGAGTTCACCGTGAGAAGTGCACCATGGTGACGTGAGTAGGGTGCTGTGATAGAACAGATGGGTTGAGTTCACCGTGAGAAGTGCACCGTGGTGATGCGAGTGTTTGGCACCCTGCCCTCTCTCCTTTCATAAACGATGCAGTGCGCAGGGCCGAAAAAATTAAGAAGTTATACAACGGCTCCATGAAGATCAATAACATGATGTTCCAAGAGGACTATGAGGACCCAAACAGCCCGGTGTTCCGAAACCTAGCTTCTGAGGTGGTGCAACAGGTGAGACAGAAGTTTGTTTTATGAATTCTCTATATAACTATCTGCATTATAACTGTCTATAACTATAACTGTCTGCATTATAACTTTCTATAACTAGAACTGTCTGTAACTGTCTGCTACTGCTGTGCTTAAAGCAGCAGGAGTCTGAGATCTTGCCATAATTTTTGTTAAAATTAAATTGAGCCTCTTTTTGATTGCTTTGATTAGCATTCCTGTTAAGATAAGGATGAGCTATTGTATTAATTCCTGATTAATTTCCACTTGATTGATTGTACTGTAAAAGCTTTAGTGCATCAAGCTGCATAGTAGGTACCAGCCATTACACAGCTGGCAGGCCATCAGAAACTGTCTGTCCCTATACCAGCCATTACACAGCCCTATACCAGCCATTACACAGCTGGCAGGCCATCAGAAACTGTCTGTCCCTATACCAGCCATTACACAGCCCTATACCAGCCATTACACAGCTGGCAGGCCATCAGAAACGGTCTGTCCCTATACCAGCCATTACACAGCCCTATACCAGCCACAGCCATTACACAACTGACAGGCCATCAGAAACTGACTGAGCCAATAAAAAAACATGCACTTATGCTGAAATAATATATATTTTTTAATTTGAACCATTCCTTTAAACCCACAGGGGCGACGCTACTGCATTAGGCAGATGTAAGTGAAAAACAAAGGTACCAGCTGTTGCCTTTCTGACCTTGACAAGCTTGTTAATCATGAAAAACCGGTTGAAGGCAATGATTATTTTAAAGAACTTTATAGCTCAATCGCCAGCACTGCTGTTAATGTAGTATAAAACTGCCTAAGACACGGTCAGTTATTTATAAGATTCCATAATCCATAATAAGTACTTAAGATATATTTTTGTAAAATATGTATTTGCATGTATGCGTTTCATATGTAGCACAGGTTGCCTGTCCCTCTTTTTCTCCTATGCCTCCACCATTTTGATTGTAGATTATCAATGTGAGGTATTTTGTGTTTAGCATTTTATAAGGTACGTTTAATAACATTTTCTCAATCCATGGCACTGTGAACTAATTATTTTTCCCTTAAACAAATTTAGTAGCAGTGAGCTTTGTGCCATCCCCTATGGAGTATAATATGTAGAGACAGTGAGGCCAATGTAAACCTATGGGGAGTACATCCAAACTAGGAAGTTTTAATTTTGCGCTCATATCACATGCGCAGTTGTGTCCTTGGAGTCACATGTACAATGGAGATTGCACAGAAGGTGATGTAGAGACAGCTACGCCAAAGCCTTACGAGTATGTCATTGGTTGCCAACTTGCACACGTAAATATGACATAGGCCAGAATATATTTGTAAAAAATGTGTAACAGGAGTCTGCAGCTTTGTCATGAGTGTGTTTTCCATTAGACAAAAGTTATCCCCCTCTAGTGGAGTGGAGGAGTCACTGCGCTGCCTGCTTTGCCATTATAAGTATGTTTACATTAACATTATCACACTATTCAGCTCTATGATCATCTAACAAAGGAACAGTAATGTTTAACTTTCTTTCTTATGATTATTTCTCACATATTAGCATGAAATAACAGTGAATTCTGCTATGCTCCCTTTTCTGTTGCTCTGTGATACTTTTAATCTTTATTTTAATGTACTATTATAATAATAGTGCAGTACATTGCCTTGTTCTATTTTAGTGCAATGTTTTGTACTTTGTGATTGTTTAATTGTTGGTTTTTGTAGATTATTGTGTATTATTATTATTATTATTTCAGCTCAAGATAATCTACTCGGATAATCCACGGCTGTCCAAATACTATATGAACTCCTCCGTGCAAGCTTTCAGGTATGCTTTTGGGCTTTACTGTTTACTGTTTTTATCAGTGCCTCTAGAGTTTAGATACTTGCAAAGCAGAATGATAGTTTGAGTCGTGTCTGGTGTTTATCCAACCCTGTTAGCTCTTTTCTTCCGTGTCTCATCTCTCTCTCTCTTCATCTTTCTTTCTTTCTTGCCTGTCTGTCTGTCCCATTCCAGTCAAGGCATTGATACAAATCAGGAGAGCATAATTGCCTATTACCTGTCAGAGTTCAAAGTATCACAAGGGCAGGAATCGGTTGTGGACATCGACATGACCACCAACAGCGAACCGATGGCGTCCAAGGCCGGGCGATTGCTCAATCGAGAAAAGTTTGTGAACATGATGTCCGGAGGTACGAAACGAGACCTTCCGCAAAAATGTTTTACTGTTCTCAAAATTCAACTTGTGATGGTATCCTGGATACTCTAAAAATCCATCCATAATTCAGGGTCTGAGACACAAGTAGTCTATAATATTATCAAAGAGAAATCTTTATATACAAATAACTTTTTTTTATCATAATCAAGTGTATAATACAGAAGAAGTGGGAAAAGGTAGGTCACTAAAAAAAAGGAAAGGGAATCAGCGGAGTTTTGAAAGCAGCCTTGCTGATCAGGGTCTATTTATTGGACGTTTTTCCGTAGATGCAATACAGTGCCAGCATTCAAAAACACAAAACCGTAAAATACACAACAATACATCGTGTGCACTGTGCTAAGACTCACAACTATTGAACATGAGTTAATAACCATCATCATTTTTTAAATGTTTTTTATATATTATTGTTAGGTTGCTTTTCACCCTGTGCTAAAAGTATAAATATTAATCAGCACTGGTTAATTATTCTCTGTTATTCCCTGTTGTAGCTGTGGATTCGCGCTTGACCAAGACGACGTTCGAAAGTGAGACCCATTTTAATTTTACTTTTGATGCTGTTATTCAGAGTGCCCTGCATGGCTTTTTTAAAACATGCTATACATTTGTACAGCTTGATAGTTACTGAATTAATTCAGTTTGAGTATAAAGCAGCAGTGCCCCATCTGGGAATAAAACCAGCAGCCGCTGAGCTACAAGCTCAGTTCTATAACCATTATACAGCAAACAGGGTTCACATCCTGTGTTAATCTTCAGTATTCTTGCTCTCTCTGTTTTTCTTGCCACAGATATGTACAAATACTCCTACCACGCCCACAGTGGCGAGGACAACACCCTGAAGTCCCCCGGCTTCCCGAACACCCCGTACTCCCCAAACACCTTTGCTGAGTGGGAGCTGCGGGCCGACCCTGGCTTCAGGATCAGGCTGGACTTCATCAAGTTCAACCTGGAGGAAAACTGCAAGAAGGACTTCATCAAAGTGTACGACTCCCTGGCTCCCATTGAGATGAAAGTCATGGCGGAGTGAGTGAAGGCTTGGGACTCCTGTGGTCTTGTGTGTCAGTGAGGTTCTGCTTGTTAGCCTGGCCAAAGGTGAATCTTTCACAGAGCCTGGCCGCATTGACCCAGGTGTCCATTGTGGGGTTATGAAAGAGAAACCAGGAGAAATCCCACAAGTGTCTGGTCTGGAAGCCTAGTAGATGCACCTTTGATGAACAGCATCTTTGGTTTGTTGCCCATTGTGTCTCAGTACCGGTAAAGTGGAGATTTCTGTTCTTATTTGTATTCGCACCGTATATGTTCTTGTGAAGACCTTGGCGATGCTATGTTCTGTACACAAAACAGTTTTCTGAACAAAGGCTTCTTTGAGCTGATTGGTTCATTTCTAATGTGGGGACAGGAAGTGTGGACACTACGCGCCCAACGAGCCTCTGACCTTCATCTCCTCGGAGAACGTCATGCTGCTCACGCTGGTCACCAACAAGGACAAGAACTTCCCAGGCTTCAAGGCACAGTTCACCCAGATCCCGCAGGACTTAAGTAAGGACCGATGAGACACAGCTCCTGCAGTGTAGTAGTTTAAAGTTCTGTTATTTTTTATTTTTTAGCACTTCCACACTGTACAGCACTTTGGTTGTTTTTAAATGTGCTTTATAAATAAATTTGACTTCACTTGACCCCTGGTAAGTGCCAGCTTGGGCCTGTATTCGCAGGTTCAGTCCATAGCCACAGTTATGCCATTGGCCAGCTATGACCAGGTGTACATGTTGGCCGGACAGAATCAGGCCTGCCAGGGATAAGGTGGTTGTTTAAAAAAGAATAGTCTTTTCAGACTTTGTTGTGTCCTCAAGTAGACCCATTAAATGTTTTTTTGTTTTGTTTTGTTGCTGTATGTTTTTTATCCTTGCAGAATGTGGTGGTAAACTGACAGGACTCAATGGCACCTTCCAATCTCCCAACTATCCGTCTCACTACCCCCCTTCTATTACCTGTGTCTGGGACATCCAGGTGAGAAATGCATTATGTTTTAGTGAACGGCACTGTTTGCTCTCTCACTGGTACTATTGTGATGTCATCAATAATTGTGTCACTGGATAACATTCTTAGCATGATGTGCACATTGTGTGCCTCACAACAAATGTTAGGAACAGGTGGGGATCAAACCACCAACCTACTACACAGTAGTACAATGCTTTAACCACTAAGCTACAGGAATCTTCACAGTTGGTATTGTAGGTAGACAGCCTGTTAAGCATAGATTGTCATTGGCTTCTGATTCAGCCATTTTTTGACATAGGTCTTAGAAAAGTAATGCACGTATAAAGGGATGTGGGCTGAGTCCCTCGAACAGGTTTTGTGCAAATTGGTCAAATTCTGTAGGAGGAGTCACATTTTAAGTGTTTTACAAAAAATGTGAATTAGCGGAAAATCGAAGATGGCAAACTTTATGGTTCCTTGAGGCAAATTTGTTGGGCATGAGCAGCGGGACTTGTACACCAAATTGTGTGACTCTAGATCAAACGGGGCGTTGGCAGTGGGCATGTCAATGTCAAAATATTGTCACATGCACTACAGCGCCACCAGGAGTTCAATCTGCGTCATAATATAGAGGATCCAAGAGTTTGGCAATCCCAACAAGCCTGCAAAGTTTGGTGATTCTAGACCAAACCAACTCACAGGAATTTTAGGTGAAATAAATTTTAAAAAATCTAAACAAAAACAATAGGGTACCAGCAGCTACGCCGCTCGGTCCCCTAATTAATGGCCTCATATCACATCCACTTTAACCAACGTCTTTTGTACTCTGTCTTTTCATTTCTATCTATATAGGTTATTTTCCTGTATTGTTACTTTCCATTTTTTAAATGATCATCTTGAAGATTTTAGCCAATTCCTAGTTATTTGCTTCATGGCTGTGATTCTAAGTATCCTATATAGGTACTGGTCTGTTTCCTGCATTAACTCTGGTGGTGATTTTCCAGGCATAATATATACAGGGTTGATTGTTTTTTCATATTAAAGGACAGGTACCCATAATACCTGCTGTGACTGAATGCCAAAGTGTTTTTAAAACGGGGCAGAAAAAGAAAATGTTTGTCTCACCGCATTTTCTCCAGCAGTCTGATTTCCATCATGTATTCATTTTAGAATGTACATTTGGAGTAAAAAAAAATGTGTATATAGTTTCCATGCAAATTCCCTCCAATATTTAGAATTTGTTGTTTTATGAATTTCTCTGCATACTTGCTTCCAGTCTTCATTCAGCTGATCTTCTGAGATCCGTTTTTGTTGAATGCCATTTCTCTGAAGTATACCAGATTGTTATTTATTTTGTGGAATTTACATATATTTTTCCAGCTTTCTGGTGTATTGTCTACCCATCTGTTTAGTCCCTTGATTTGTAAATAGTTATTTTTATCTATATACGGAAATATTTTTATGGATATTGATATGGAATATTTCTCGATCGATAGCCACTTTGCTTGTGTTCTGTCCTTCGATCATTGTATTTATTTGTGTTGCATTAAAATAGCTCTGCAGGTTAGGAAC
This sequence comes from Ilyophis sp. 1 JC-2022, assembly GCA_022702515.1. Classification (NCBI taxonomy): domain Eukaryota; kingdom Metazoa; phylum Chordata; class Actinopteri; order Anguilliformes; family Synaphobranchidae; genus Ilyophis; species Ilyophis sp. 1 JC-2022. The sequence goes on along the minus strand of CM040401.1, from coordinate 67,502,933 downwards.
GGCTAAACCACCACATTATTTTGTTTTCATTAATTTATTGAATTTTATTATTTTCCTTTTGTTATACCAGAAAAAATTTGTTTTTTTGTACACACACACACACATACACATTTTTTCTCTCTCTTTATTTTTCTTCCTTTTGTTGGTCCCACTCTTAATTAGTACAACTAACAATCAAATACAAATAATTGCAAGGACATGAAGATATACTGGACATGTTGTGCTGTACTGATTTATGAATTAATTGCAATAAAAGTATAAAAAAAACAATAAAAATATTTTTTTAAAGAACCACCAAGTACAGATACTTGGTAGACTAACCAGATGGTCAACTCCTTTTTTCTTAACGAAAAAAGTTTCCAGAGAGTACCAGGAGCCCCCGGAAATTCCAAATGTCAATTGAAACAATTGTAGGCTACTTGTAGTATCGTTTTGTACTCGTCATGTTCCTTCATTAATTTTTAAAAAATATGCTTCATATTTGTTTTTGGTGTCAACTGAAGGGAAACAGTAATTTCAATGTTAAGACTACAAAGCTGAACATCTGGATAGCCTACCATCCTCTCCGCTTCTTAATGGCGATTTCCAGTGATGTATTTCAGTACAAAACATCCTTCTTGGTCATGACCCTTAGTGTATTTTCAGTAGATGTGTTCATTTTGAATGTTTCCGCTTTAACCATAGTGAGATGGAATATCAGTTCAGACCGCAGAGCTGGTCTGTGGTGACACAGTCTGATAAAGCACTGATTCTCAGTCCAGCGATGGGCCACACTGGTCTGAAATCAAACCCTGAGTGTGCCACTGCCGACTGTGGCCAGCAGGGGAGGGAAGGGTTCAGTCGGCAGGATTTCTCTCCACCTCGTCGTTCGACAGCGATGACTCTGGAGGACCAGGTGCCTGCAGTCTGTCTGCATCAGCTCTGGAAGAGGTGTAGTCTTCCGACTCAATGACTGTGCAGCTCAGCTGGTGGACAGCAGAGGCTAAAGAATGAAGACATGTACTGCACTGTGCTTTCCAAGATCCACAGAGGACATTATAGTAATGGCACAGGCTAAGAAAGTGCAGTGCTAGAATGGCCCCGTGTAAGCTACAAGATAAGTGGTGGAGAGGGAGGGGAAGGGGGAGATGGTGTATTGGAGGTGGATTGGATGGAGGAGATGGATGGTGTTGGAGGTGGATGAGATGGAGTAGAAGGGGGAGATGGTGTTGGAGGTGGAGGAGATGGGTGGTGAAAGCTAACCTCTTGCCGTTCTCTCTCAGGTCCCAATAGGAAAATATGTCAAGGTCCTGTTCCACAAATTCTACCTGTCAGAGCCGGGAGCGAGCCCGAGAGTGTGTCCCAAGGACTACGTGGAGATCGACAAAAAAAAGTTAGTTACCCTGCTGCTTTCTGAGCTGAGGACTTTGTGTTTATCTCATTGATGTTTGTTCTATTTAATTTGGCAGTATTTTCTTTAAAAATAGGTTGTAATCTCAATATGTCTTCTTAGTCAAATAAAGGTTCAAAGCGAAATAAAAGTAAAAAATATTATTTTCATTTGATGGTTGAGGCCGCATTTCTGCAAACTTATAGGTGTCATTGAGACTGTAGATGTTCAGAATGCACTCATCCCTTTGGGTTTTAGACTATGTGGAGTCAAGCCGCCGAACACCGTGGCATCCAGCACGTCCAACACCATGTGGGTTACGTTCAACTCTGACGTGTCCTTCGTGGATCAGGGCTTCACGGCTGAATTTCAGGCCTTCGAGCCCTCCGATCGTAAGTCTAGATCCCGTCCAGAGAGCAGTTTGTGCCACATCTTTTGAGTGCTGGCTTCCTTTCTTCCCTAAAAGTTCAGTATCCCATTCACTTCTATCTGCTCTCACTTTTGTGACACGCCTCTATGACACGCCCCTTTCTGTGACGTACGCTCTCTGGAACACAGCTTTTGTGACACACCCTCTCTCTAACAGACCATGGCTCAATCCCATTCTCTGGAGTGGTAGATTTGTGCACTCAAAAACGTGTTAAGTCCGCGAGTGCTTAGGGCCGTCCCATTGTGAAAACAACGTTTTTCGCAAGTGTTCTTATGCTGACTTTTCGCACCCTCTACCTACACTTTTTGCATCAATGCAGATTTACCTGCCCTTGGAAATACGCCATTAAAGTCCACAGTCCACGAGTCCATGTGGGCTCCGTGGGATTCAGCCCCTCTTTACAACATGACACTCTGTATGACACTTCCTCTCTATGACACACCCCTTTCTATGACATTTGCTCTCTGGAACACATCCTTTATGATGCATCCTCTCTGTGACATGCCCACTATATGACACTCCCCTCTAAATACATCATCCTTCCTTCCAAAGCCTGCCCAGCGACATTCAAGTGTTTCAACAACCTGTGCATCAATCCCAGCCTCAAGTGTGATGGGTATGATGACTGTGGAGACAACAGCGATGAGAGAAACTGCAGTATGTACAGGCCCTGCACACATATACACACATATACACACATACACACACAAAAACACGTGCACACAAGCACACATATACACAAAAACACATGCACACAAGCACACATATACACAAAGACACATGCACACATATACACACATATACACACATACACACACAAAAACACGTGCACACAAGCACACATATACACAAAGACACATGCACACAAGCACACATACACACATACACACACAAACACACACGCATACACACATACACCCCTGCATGCATGCATGCACAGACACACACACACACACACACACACACACACACACACACGCATGCACAGACACACACACATTACACACAAAAACACATGCACACAAGCACACATATACACAAAGACACATGCACACATATACACACATATACACAAAGACACATGCACACATATACACACATATACACACATACACACACGCATACACACATACACCCCTGCATGCATGCATGCACGCACACACACACACACACACACACACACGCATGCACAGACACACACACACACATGCACCCACACATAAACCCCTGTACACACACACACAAACACACATGCACACATGCACACAGTCTCTAGCCTGTTTCCAGATGCCACATTGTTGGGATGGAGTGAGCTGGTGTGGGCTCTCTGACCGGAGCTTGTGTTTGTGTCTAGCCTGTGGAAAGACTCAGATCACCTGTAAGAACTCTCTGTGCAAGCCAAAGATGTGGCAGTGCGATGGCATCAACGACTGCGGAGACAACACAGACGAAGAGTACTGCGGTAAGACAGTGTGGCGGTGATGTCATCAGCCATGACGGTATCGTTCATTCTAAAGGTGATAACAATAAGCCATTCCCCAGAGCGTTGCCAGCCTCTGACCGGTGTGCCGCCCTCGGAAAGGTCAAGTTTTTTTTCACAGTTTTTTGCGAACACATTTTTTTGGTTACTTTTTCCAAATAGATTGAAAAACAATAACATTCCCCCCTCTTTTCCCCCGCGGTTTGCGCCCCTCCAGACGGATGGTGCCGTAGGCAAACATTTATATCGCCTTAGTTCCAGCCCTCTGAATTTTGTGACTCAGTTACTGCAAAATCTTAAATTCAGTTTGACATTATTTATATTTTTGCAAGTAATCGCAGCTTAATTGTGTATTTTTATGTGACACTGTGCGCCATACTACAGGAGTAGTTTATTATGGTTTATTTTTAAATAATTGTAAATGGCTAATTAATCTCTTTGACCAAGTAAGCCAGGGGTTGTAGCTTAATTGGTCCAACTGGAATGGCTACTTAGGACTTGAGTGTCACGCCAATAATTTAACATGCACATGTATGAATAATTTCATGAAAACAAGCAAAAAAAATAAACATTTCATATTTAAATCCAGGTTAAGGCCCAAACACCCAAAAAGAAGGACATTTTAAATGCATGTACTAAATATTAGTTTTGTATGTCTAACAGGTAATTTTCCCTGGGTTCCGTGTGTCACCAGGGTATCGTATGCACAGGTGTCATGATAACATGTTCATAAACACAGTAACAAGTCCTCGTTTTTCCCTCCTTTCACACGGACAGGCGGCTGTAAGGCGGATGAGTTCACGTGCCTGAACGATCGCTGCGTTTCCGGCACGAACAAGTGTGACGGGCGAGATGACTGTGAGGACGGCTCCGATGAGCTGGACTGTGAGAGCGGTGAGAATCGTCCCTTTGAAGCTGGGCCACCGTTGGATGAAGTCCGCCGGTTCATCCAATCATAGTCTCGGCTAAAGATGATTTCAACTAATCACGAGTCTCGAACAGACTTGGGTCAAATACGTATTCTAAACTCTTTAGATAACCTACCAGTAAAATATGAAAACACATCTGCAGGTCCCTGAAAATTTGCAGTGAAACACATTGCTAACCAAAAAGTACAATCGTACAAGAGAAGCATTTTGTGCAGAATATTTGTGAATATGTGTGTGAGTAACGCCCGTCCCCCGGTCTCACTGCTTTGTTCAGTTTCAGTCGTGTCCTGCACGGCTAACACCTACAAGTGCAAGAACAACCAGTGCATCAATAAGCTGAACCCAGAGTGTGACAACAATAAAGACTGTGAGGATGGATCTGATGAGGCCAACTGCGGTGAGCCCAAGTCCACCCCCGTACACAGAGACTGGCCCAAGTCCACCCCCGTACACAGAGACTGGCCCAAGTCCACCCCCGTACACAGAGACTGGCCCAAGTCCACCCCCGTACGCAGAGACTGGCCCAAGTCCACCCCGTACACAGAGACTGGCCCAAGTCCACCCCCGTACACAGAGACTGGCCCAGGTCCACCCCGTACACAGAGACTGGCCCAAGTCCACCTCCATACACAGAGACTGGCCCAACTCCACCCCCATACACAGAGACTGGCCCAACTCCACCCCCGTACACAGAGACTGGCCCAAGTCCACCCCCGTACACAGAGACTGGCCCAAGTCCACCCCCGTACACAGAGACTGGCCCAACTCCACCCCCATACACAGAGACTGGCCCAAGTCCACCTCCATACACAGAGACTGGCCCAAGACCACCCCCGTACACAGAGACTGGCCCAAGAACACCCCCGTACACAGAGGCTGGCCCAACTCCACCCCCAAACACAGACTGGCCCAACTCCACCCCCAAACACAGACTGGCCCAACTGCACACCCAAACATAGACCTGCCCACTGCACACCCAAACACAGACCGGCCCAACTGCACACCCAAACACAAGCCGGCCCAACTGCACAGCCAAACACAGACCGGCCCAACTGCACACCCAAACACAGACCGGCCCAACTGCACACCCAAACACAGACCGGCCCAACTGCACACCCAAACACAGGGACTGGCCCAACTCCACCCCCAAGCAAGTTGAGAGGAAGACCCAATTCCACCCCCAAATGCAGGGAGAGAGAGACAGACCCAACCTCAAGCATTGCCTCTACCGAACCCTCACATTCCCAGACCTGATTCACATTTAGCTAAGAGGTTATAATCTGAGGCCAACAACCTGCATCAGAAAAATAAAGTGCTGAAACTTATCTGAGCTTGTGTGCGTGCTTATGTGCCTGCGTTGTTGAATGTGTTGTGCCTGCATGCATGTGGGTTGTGCCTGTATGCGTGTGCATGTCATGTGTTTAATGTGTTGTATGTGTCTTTTTCAATCTGCCATACAGTGTGTGGCAAGAAGCCTTACAGGAGCTCACGAATTGTAGGCGGGCAGGATGCACAGGAGGGGGAGTGGCCTTGGCAGGTCAGCCTCCACATCAAGGAGAAGGGTCACGTGTGCGGCGCGTCCGTCATCAACGACCGCTGGATCGTCACTGCTGCCCACTGCGTGCAGGACCGCGATATAAAGTAATCTAGCCCCGCCCACCTCTGTCCCACCTGAAACTCTATTGTATGATAAACTCTCTCGATCATAATGACCACCGCAACAGTTTCATTATTGAACAGTTAATGCCACTTGTTTTTGGGGGACCTGCAGTATGAAGTTGAATAACCAATGACTGTGTGTGTGTGTGTGTGTGTGTGTGTGTGTACAGATACTCTTCAGCAAGTGTGTGGAATGCCTACCTGGGACTACACAATCAGCAGTTGATTGGTAAGACGACAGAGCAGAGGAAACTGAAACGGATAATACCACACCCGGACTACGACCCTTCCACCTTTGACAACGACATCGCCCTGATGGAGCTGGAGTCGCCCGTTCTCCTTAGCAACAACATCTGGCCTATCTGCCTGCCCACCGCCTCCTACAGCTTCCCCGTCGGAACCAACGTCTGGATCACTGGCTGGGGCGCTACCCGAGAGTCGGGTCAGTGTGCCCAGGCGCGCGCGTGCGTTCGTTTATGCGTGTGTGCATACAATGGGGGAAATAAGTATTGGACACGTCAACAATTTTATTATCAAACATATTTCCAATGTAGCTATTCACATGAGATTTTGACCAGACATTGGTATTAACTCAATAAAACTACACAGCTAAAGAAATTGTAATGTTCCAATTCTTTAAAAAAGTTATGTGCAATAAAGTGAAATGACACAGGAAAAAAGTATTGAACACGCTAAATTAAATGTGGTAGAAAAGCCATATTTTTAATATTTGGTTGCATATCCTTTGCATGCCATGACTTTATGATATCTGTGACCCAACAACATCAAAAGGCTCTTGATATCTTATTTGCTGGTACTCTTACAAGCGATACTATAACAGCTCTGCATATGAATGGATCTCTATGGGAATTGGGGGGTGGGACTAGATTTAGCTGTAAATTACACTGGAACAGTATGAAACACATGGTTGGCTAAATGGCTGTAAGTCATCAAGGGTCTGACATATCAAACAAGCCTTTAACCATCACTCTGCTGCCAGAAATACAGTAGATATGGATGGATAACTTGAAGGGTTTCTTCTCCTGACTTATTTTTCCATAGAGTTCAATAGGAAAATCTGTCAGGAGAAACAACCCTTAAAGTGATCCTTCCATATCTACTGTATTTCTGGCAGCAGAGTGATGGTTAAAGGCTTGTTTAATACATCAGACCCTTGATGACTTAGAGCCACTTAGCCAACCATGTGTTCTATACTGTTCCAGTGTAATTTACAGCTAAATCTTGTCTCACCCCCCAATTCCCATAGAGATCCATTCAAATGCAGAGCTGTTATAGTATCGCTTGTAAGAGTACCAGCAAATAAGATATCAAGAGCCTTTTGATGTTGTTGGGTCACAGACATCATAAAGTCATGGCATGCAAAGGATATGCAACCAAATATAAAAAATATGGCTTTTCTACCACATTTAATTTAGCGTGTTCAATACTTTTTTCCTGTGTCATTTCACTTTATTGCACATAACTTTTTTAAAGAATTGGAACATTACAATTTCTTTAGCTGTGTAGTTTTATTGAGTTAATACCAATGTCTGGTCAAAATCTCATGTGAATAGCTACAATGGAAATTTGTTAATAAAATTGTTGACGTGTCCAATACTTATTTCCCCCATTGTATGTTTGTGCGTGAGTCTGTGTGTGTTTGCATCTCACAACTGCCTGTGTGTATTTGTACTGACTGTGTGTGTTGGTCTATTTGTGTGTGCTGGTCTATGCATGTGTGTGTTTGTGTGTCTGTGTGTGTTTGTGTCTCAGTATTCACTGGGCGTACATGCCTGTGTGTGTCCGTACTGACCTGCTGTGTGTGTTGTGTGATTGGTGCAAATCAAATACCATGGCCAATCATTTGTCATGTTATTGTTTTTGCGTGGGCTAAAAGGTTTTGCACATGCTAAAGGTCTTAGTAAATCAGGCCTTGTGTGTGTCTGTACTAACTGACTGACTGTGTGTATCGGTACTGACTGTGTGTGTATCGGTACTGACTGACTGTGTGTATTCGTACTGACTGTGTGTGTCTGTACTGACTGACTGACTGTGTGTGTATCGGTACTGACTCACTGACTGACTGACTATGTGTGTATCCATAATGACCGACTGACTGTGTGTATCCGTACTGACTGTGTGTGTCTGTACTGACTGTGTGTGTATCTGTACTGACTGACTGACTGTGTGTGTATTTGTACTGACTGACTGTGTGTATCCTTACTGACTGACTGACTGTGTGTATCCGTACTGACTGTGTGTGTCTGTACTGACTGTGTGTGTATCTGTACTAACTGACTGACTGTGTGTGTATCTGTACTGACTGACTGACTGTGTGTGTATTTGTACTGACTGACTGTGTGTGTATCCGTACTGACTGTGTGCGTATCTGTACTGACTGACTGACTGTGTGTGTATTTGTACCGACTGACTGTGTGTGTATCCGTACTGACTGTGTGTCTGTACTGACTGTGTGTGTATCTGTACTGACTGACTGACTGTGTGTGTATTTGTACTGACTGACTGACTGTGTGTGATGACTGTGTTTCTCTGTCAGGCTTTCTTGCCCAGGTGCTCCAGAAGGCCGAAGTTCGCATCATTAACAGCACGGTGTGCGGGAAGCTGATGAGCGATGAGATCACCCCTCAGATGCTGTGTGCTGGCGTGCTCAGCGGGGGAGTGGATGCATGCCAGGTAACTGCCCTACTGGGGTCAGAGGTCATTTCAGAAAGATATGCAACTTCTCTATTTCTGTCATTTTATCTCAGCCGTAATGGTCGTACTGCTCAAATATTTTCTTTTATTTTTTAAACATATATTTTTTAAATATTATTATTTTATGCCTTTTATTTGTGTCCACACACACGCACACGCACACGCTTCTATGCACCACCCGCAGGCACATGCACACACGTATGAATTATTTATTTGAAACAACAGTTAAACAGAAACATTAAAGAGCCTCAATTTTTTTGATGTCAGAAATGTCTTAGACTTTGTGTCTACCCAATGCCCTCTCTCTCACACACGCTCACATACACATCCTCACACACACTCACATATAGTACCAGTCAAAAGTTTGGACACACCTACTCATAGAAGTTATTTTTACTGTTTTCCACATTTTATAAATGCATCAAAACTATGAGATAGCATGAATTAAATTAAATTATACGAAAACAAAGAAGTTACAAATCAAAAAAGTCTTATATTTTAGATTCTTCAAAGCAGCCACCCTTTGTCTTGATAAGAGCTTTGCACATTCTTGCCATTCTCTCAACCAACTTCTGTGGTAAACAGGTATTCCACAGGTAAACAGGTGACGCTATCATGACTCTGTATGAAAGTATATCAAAGACTCTTGATATCTTAGTTCCAGGTACTCACTATAGCCTCTCTGCACGGTGGTGCAGTGGTTAGCACTATCGCCTCGCAAGAAAGAGGTTCTGGGTTCGAATCCCGGTCCAGTTTGCATGTTCTCCCCGTGTTCGCGTGGGTTTACTCCGGGCACTCCCACACCAAAGACATGTATGTCAGGTTAGCTAAACTCCTGCCATTGCCCTTGACCAAGGCACTGGCGTCAGAACTGGAGTTGGTCCCCGGGCGCTGCACTGTGGCTGCCCACTGCTCCTAAGTAGTTAGGATGGGTCAAATGCAGAGGACAAATTACCCCAAGGGGTCAATAAAGTATAATAATTATTATTATTATGGGAATTTGGGGGTGGGTTTAGATTAAGCTGTAAATTACATTGGAAGAGTATGCAGTAGATATGGATGGATCTTTTTAAGGGTTGTTTCTCCTGACTCATTTTCCTATTGAACTTTATCAAAAATTATTTAAATTATTAAATTATCAAAAATAATACAAATAGTTTTGATGTATTTACTGTTTTAAAATGTGGAAAACAGTCAAAATAATGAGAAAAAACTTCACACAAACATTCTGTCTCTCTCTCTCTCTCTGTCTCCAGGGAGATTCTGGGGGCCCCCTGTCTTTCCTGGGCAATAACAGCCGCTATTACCTGGCGGGTGTGGTGAGCTGGGGGGACGGGTGCGCCCGCAGGAACAAGGCTGGCATCTACACCCGGGTAACCAAATTCCGCAGCTGGATCAAGGAGAAGACGGGGGTGTAGAGGTGTGTGATCGGGGAATGGAGGAACGCGAGAGCAGCCACTGGTTTGGGTGGAGACGCCACAGGACAAAGGAACCCGTTTCTGTAGAAGGCGTTGTGCCTGGAGGCCAGTGGAGCCTCTCATTCAGCAGCTCAGGGACACGCCCGCACTCTGCGAGTCTGTATACACAGCGCGCCGCTCCAATTACCTCAGTTTCAGCACAACGCAACATGAGCTCAGTGTTCTGGCCCCCAAAACGCACGCCAAACCCAGAACCCCACTCTCCTCTTCACACCGGACTGTTTTAAGACTATTTTTTTAGGCTGGCTTTTATATTTCCTTTATGTTGTATTTTTTATTTTATTTAATACAGCAGGCCTTGTCATGGTTGTAAATAAGAATGCAATAACAGGGTACGGTTGTATTTGGGTCTGGTGTGTTTATACAGTGTTCATCTGAGGACACTTATCAGTGTTGTCAGTGGGACAGGAGGTTTGTGTCCCTGACTCCATAATGCACTACAAATGCAAGTGTCCTTATACCAAAGCACAGCAATTGAACTTTACTGAGGGGGTGATGGGATTTGAAGTCCAGCCTTGAGCTCTAAAGGACTTCACGTCCCATCAGCCCTTTGGTAAAAAAAAGCTTTGCGGCACTCTTTTTATGGAGTCTGAGGTGTTGCTCAAAGAGAATCCCAGCCATGCTGTCAGCATACTTTGTCTTTCTCTTTGTTTTTTAAAATCAGTTTAAAATATTTAAATGATATTTTTATTTTTATTTTTCTAGATCAGTGGTTCTATCCCTAAAATAGTTTTTTTTTGTTGTCATTCTAAGCACTTGGCTGGGATTGATACGTGGAGTAATACCTTTTAAATTGTGATCTCTTTGCCTTTGGACCAGTTACAGTATGGTTTGTTACTTTTCATTTTCATTACGCTTTTATAATGAAATTAGAATATATGAAAGATAGTGTTGTACCACTGAAACACATTTTATTCAGTGTGAATAGATGTTTGTCCAGGCACCAGCACACTATGGGTAAGCACATGAGTTACAATGAAATGATTTACTGCTTTGTAAAGCATATGGCAATAAAGGCACAGGATTTTGAATGTAATAAGTGCTGAGGCATTAAACTCAGGCAACTGTAGCTTATTTTATATGGAGAGCTAGAACCTTGTGTGCCATTTTTTTATTTTTAATCACTCCAATTTCTAATATATTTTATGGACATGGTTTTAAATTTAAAATCTTAGTCAATGACTGTATTTGCATCCTATGCCCCAATTTATTATACTTTTAATACTATGGTGTAAATTAATATTTGAAATGATCTAATTAGGCCATTAGAATTAGTTATGAGAAACCCATAATCAACACATTCACAATATGAGATGAACATTGTCTTATTACAGCTGCCACTGCCTTTGTCTCTGAATGAGCGTCAGGGTCTGCCAAGACGATCTTTTACCTTACTGGCACCGAGAGAGAACGGGTTAACTTTGTCTCTGAATGAGCGTCAGGGTCTGCCAAGACGATCTTTTACCTTACTGGTACCGAGAGAGAACGGGTTAACTTTGTCTCTGAATGAGCGTCAGGGTCTGCCAAGACGATCTTTTACCTTACTGGTACCGAGAGAGAACGGGTTAAATCAGGAAACGGTCATTTCAGGAGAAATGTAGCTTTTATGTACAGTAGCTTTATGACTTTGCCAATGTTTCTGTTTGAACTCACCTGAAGATAGTGATTCTTGTTTAAGCTACTTTGATATAGTCACCACCTTTTTGTGTTAAATAATGTTACATCATTGGAATGTACTTCTACTCTTGGTGTTAGGTCATCTTTCTGTCGCTAATATTGTATTATGTTGGAAATATTGTATCATGGGACTTGTTTGAAAGTTGATCAATGGCTCAAAGCTGGAGACACGTTTTTGTATATATTTTGTTGTTCTGCATTTTTCTCAGTGAAATGGGCAAGTTGTGTGTTCATTTTCTTCATTGAATGTTACACTACTGTGAGTAGTTTGTGTTACAGATTAGGGGTAAGGGTGAGGGTTGTTTTGTATTTTCTTAATATTTGTGTTCTCTTAACCAAAATGTTCTAATTCTCATGTGTGACTGTATGGCGATGCCCTTTGTTATTTTATTTGTTTGTCAGCTTTGACAAAATATTGTGTGTGTGTGTGTGTGTGTGTGTGTGTGTGTGTGCGCGTGTGTGTGTTTGAATATCTCAATCCTCTGTGAAACTATGTCTCCTATGTCCTTGCAAATTGAATGTGTTTCTGCGTGCATGAGAGAGTCTGTGTGTATATGTGCGTTTCTCCTTCTCAGTGAGTGTTTGTGCACGTGCATGTGCATGAGTGTCAGTGCATGTGTGTGTGTGTGTGTGTGTGTTTGAATATTTCAATCCTCTGAAACTGTCTTTCAAATTGAATGTGTGTCTGTGCGTGCGCATGAGAGAGAAAGTGTGTGTATGTGTGTGTGTGCATGTGTGTGTGTGTGTGTGTGTTTGTGCGTGCATGTGTACGTGTGTGTGTGTCTCCCTCTCAGTGAGTGTGTGCGTGAGTGTCAGTGTGTGCGGGTGAGTGCGTGAGCGCATGCGTGCATGTGTGTGCATGCGTGTGTTCAAGTGAGTGCATGTGCGTGTGTGTTCACGTGTGAGTGCACGTGTGTGTGTGTGTGTGTGTGTGTGCGCGTGTGTGTTTCTCCCTCTCAGTGAGAGTGGGGTTGGTATTCCCACAATGTGCCTTACTTCAGAGGGATCTGCAGGTGGGCCACGCCCGATGTCCTGTGTGACCCTCTGTCACTGTTGTGTTTGGATGCTGAATAAAGACATTTCTCAGAGTTTCTCATGTCTTACTTCTTTAACCGTGGGTTCCCTGCAGTAAATATGTTTATGTGCCCTAGATACGTTCTTCTTTTTCTGTATCCCATTTCAGGTGAGTTTACCCTCCAGTCATCTTCTGTGTGAATTCAAAACTTTGGATAAAACATGAACACTGAAACAACATATACAGTGAGCACCATAATTAATTGGACAGTGACATATTTCTTCTTATTTTGGTTCTGTACTCTAACACTTTGAGTTTGAAAGAATACAATCACAATGAAGTGCAGACTGTCAGCTTTAGCGAAACTATAATCGCTCTGCTGCCAGATATGCAGCAGATATGGATGGATAACTTGAAGGGTTTTTTCTCCTGACTTATTTTTCTATAGAGTTCATTAGGAATATTTGTTAGGAGAAACAATCCTTAAAGTCTTCCATCCATATCTACTGCATATCTGGCAGTAGAGTGATGGTTTGAGGCTAGTTTGATACCTTAGACCAGGGGTAGGCAACCCTGGTCCTAGAGAGCCGCAGGGTCTGCTGGTTTTTGTTGTTACTCACCACTTAATTGGTCAATTAGAGCAGTTGATTACACAGTTAACTCACCTCACCTGGTTTCTTTGGTCTAATTAGTTGCTGTGTTTAAGGTGAAAACAAAAACCAGCAGACCCTGCGGCTCTCTAGGACCAGGGTTGCCTACCCCTGCCTTAGACCCTTGATGACTTACAGCCATTTCACCAACCATGTATTCCATACTGTTCCAGCATAATTTACAGCTAAATCTAGTCCCACCCCCCAATTCCCATAGAGCTCTATTCAAATGCAGAGAGGTTATAGTATCGCTTGTAAGAGTACCATAAAATAAGATATCAAGAGGGGGGGGGGCGCGCTATGTACAAAAGGTTCTATAATTTCTAAATGGTTAATCCGATACGGATGAAAATACCCTCACATGAAATTTAATTAATCTGACATTCTGCACTTCAACCTCATTGTCATTGTATCCTTTCAAACTCAAAATACTAGAGTACAGAACCAAAATAACAAAAACACTGTCCAATGAATTATGGCTCACTGTACATGATGGCTTTGCCTGTTATTGATATAAGAAATTCATCATTTTTTATATAATACAACTACTTATCCCACAAGCATGTAATATATTTTAAAAACACGAACAAAAATATAAATGTACATTCCAATACGATTATTCAGATTTTAATTCGCATTTTCATAATTTTTTTCTGTTTAGTGCTTTGGACAGTGAAATCTTTAGCATTGAATGAATTTTCATACTGAGAGAACATTTTTCAGAGGGGTTGGAAAATATTGTCTTTGAATGACTGTACGTATATGATAAGGCTGCATTAGATTAACAAGATGGACGTCCAGGTGGGAACAAACTCGCTGGAAAACAATCACTGGAGAAATGTTTTTATATTACCATATACAGAGTGCTATATGTTTGCTCCCATTTCTCTTACCTATATTTTCTACACGCTTTCATGACGGATGCCATATATACCTTTTAGTTTCTGTCTTGTTTTATTAGCTTGATAATGAATCATAATTAGCCAATCATATTATTATCAAATAATACTAATTTCTCAATTAAATGCTGCTTTTGTGTCAGTAATAAGTGAGAACACTTTAGAGCTAATGTAGGACAAAAACTGAAAGCATTTTGGTCCATGAGAACTGGAGATGTGCACCTCTGCACAGCTGTGGGGAGTGAACATCTCTGCTCAAAGTGAAGTGAACAGCTGAATAAAATAGATCATCATTGAGGCTGGTCTAGAATCCAACACTTGCGCATAACATGAGTCACAAATATGGCCCAATTGTTAATTCTTCTTTTTCGCTAATCACATTCCACTGTACTACATAGAACAGATGAACTCCAGTTGTTGGGGACCAAAATATTTTTTTATTTCTTCTTATACATTTGTTGAAGTGTATTCACTTATTACTGATATAACAGTGACATGTAATTTATGATTTAATTTATATAATTTATTTGCATTTCATAAAAATATGACTAACAGGCAATTACGGTTGATTGGCATAATTATAAAGAAAAACAAGTCATCATATAAATTGTACACGTGGCACAAGATTCACAAAACACAGCATAGATAATCAGGTTAGGAACAGAGGTTGAGGTTTTTCATAGCAAACATGTGGCAGAAGTTTTGTGTTTTCTAGAAAACTGGTGTTTCTGATATTTTTGTCCCACAGGGGGTTGACAAAATATCAGAAACATCTACAAAAACTGTGTGTAGTGGAATATTGGCCCATTGTTCAATAAAGACAGTCTCCAGTTTTTTGAGAGATGAAGGAGGTGAAAATCTAGTTCGCACTCTTCCCTCCAGAACTTTCCATAAAAGTTCAATTATGTTTAGATTTGGTGATTGTGCAGGCCATGGAACGCATTTGATGTCATCCTCATGTTTTTGGAACCATTCTTTAATGTGTTTAGCGGTGTATATGGGGGCGTTATTATGTTGGAATATGGGGACATCACAAGGGAACAGTGTTTGCACCATAGGGTGCACCTGGTCTTGTAAAATGGTTTCATATTGTTTGCCCATTACACATCCATTGAGAGCAATCATTAGACCCAATGCGTCCAATTAAATGGCTACCCATACCATTACAGAACCACTATCATACTTAACAGTTGACAGCAAACATTGTGTATTTAATGCAGGCTTTGTCCAAACATAAACCCGTCCAGACGTATTAAAAAGAGTAAAAGATGACTCATCAGACCATCACTTTCTCCATTGCTCATGGTTCCAGGTTTTGTCTTCCTTACCCCATGTTATGCGTTTTTGTGCATTAGCCTTGGATACAAATGGTTTCCGAATGGCGGACCTGCCATAAATACCAGCTTTGTGAAGCTCACTACGTACTGCTTTTGTTGACACTGGTTCAGATATGGATTGATTCAACTCTGTGGTGAATTTTATAGCTGTAGTTCTGTGGTTATTAGCAGCTATCAATCTATCCTATACCTATCCTCCGTCTGTCCCTGTCTGAGAGCTTTGACCTGCGGCCATAGTTCTTCTTTGTTGATGCTGTTTTTGGTGTTGGGCATATGTTGTCATAATTTTTGACAATGTTCCCCTTGTCACCTTAAATAATGTTACCGTTTTTGTGACCAAAGCACCTGCAACTATTTGACCCCTTTGGAACTCTGTTGATATCCTCATCTTGCTTTGGAGATTTACCTTGCAAAGTGCTGCTGGTTAGACCTCTTTTAAGCAGACACATGCTGCTAATTAGCATTCAAATGAATAGGAATCACCTGTGTAAATGCTTTTGTAATTCTGGTTTAGATGCTTCAAAGTTAAAGCCATTTTTTTCCAATATTTTGTCCACCACCTGTATATCAGGGGTGGCCAACCCTGGTCCTGGAGAACTGCAGGGTCTGCTGGGCCGTGTCCGAATCAGCACTCTTCCACACTATTGAGTAGCCTTGGTGAGTAGATAGGACGAGAAAGTCGTTGAGTAGGTGAACATTTTTCAAATTGCAGTATACTTGACACATCCGGATGACACACTTACTTCCGGGGTTTCGCTGAGTACAATCGGGAGCACACTTTTCAAGAAGTACACAAACATTTTGGTCGCATAAATATGACGTGAAGCTTCATTTTTAAAAAATGAGGCGCAGCTTCGCTGACGTTTTCCTTCAAATACAACAAAAACAACATGTGACATGGCAGCACAAGGGTGGGACGCAGGGTTGCCAGACCTTGCAAGACTTTCCAGCCAAATGACAACTCAAAACTAGCCCAAAATATATTTTTAACCGAAACCAACACATTTTAAGTAGAAATCATATTTTTACATTTTAAAATAAGTGTGTGCTTTGCAACTTTTCATTTTTACTCATGACAGCACTTTGAAAGTATCCAAATTTAGCTGTAAAACCACGGACATGGCAACACTGATGGGACGTCTTATGAACCGCTTACGACACTTCCACAATGCGGTTGGAAAATAGTATGGCGGATATTTTTCGCAGACTGCTAAACAAGTGCACATTAAACAGCACACTTCTGCCAGTGCACTGTACGCCGGAGACAGGGCACTCTAGATTCGGACACAGACCTAGTTTGTATTGTTACTCGCCACTTAATTGATCCATTAAAGCAGTCGATTACAAAGTTAACTCACCTCACCTGGTTTCTTTGGTCTAAGTAGTTGTCGTATTTAAAGCACAACTGAACTTTGGTATAACTTTGGGTTGTGTAGTTACCTGGCCATGATATGAGTCCAAATGGTGGCGAAATATGTCCGTTAGTTTCTCTGTGCTCCCCTGGGGTGATAACCCAGAATATGGTATTTGTCGCTCTCCATTTACTTCTATAGGGCAGCTAAAACGGTCTCAAAATGACACTTCTAGCACGTATACGAACTGGCTTGTAATGTGCTACACAATACCACAATACCAACCTGCCGCATTCACCCCCTCTGTGACATTGTGGATAATGCAAGATACTATTGTCCCCAATTACTTTTGAAGGTTGATCCCAGATGATGAACATTTCTGATTTACATAATTTTTGTTGAGATAATTTTATGATCATAAACTCATTATTTGGTTGAATACACTGTTCTGAGAGGTAGGCAATCGGGCCACTACAAATGTGACAAAAGAAATATGAAAATTTATCAACCGTAAAGGCTACCAATGAATTTACAAACTTTACCATCTAATTACTATTGAAACATATTTTTTAATTAATTGTATAGTACATTTTGCTCTGGTAATTCACTCTCAATCCACCTCTCCAGTTGGATCAAAGTAATCCAGATTTTTTTTCAATCATCCGATTGGATCAGGAATTTCAGTTTGATCCAAAAAATCTGGATTACCTTGATCCAACTGGAGAGGTGGATTGAGAGTGAATTACCAGAGCAAAATGTACTATACAATTAATTAAAAAATATGTTTCAATAGTAATTAGATGGTGATCAAAGTGATCTTGATCGTGTTTTTTGGTTTTGAACTACCCAAAATCCAAATCTGATCCAATCAGATAGGGATTAAAAGTTTTGAACTACTGGGCCCTGGACCTAGAATTTGCCCAGGATACAGGAGGTTAGCACCCCTACTAAAATCTCAATGGAAGTAGCATTTAAAATGATAAAATACCAACATTTCATAATTTCTCTCTATTCGCAGTTTATGATGTGAGCATTTAAGAGAGTTCAATACAAAGGTGTTTTTAAAATGTATTTATTGTCTTTTTTTTTAATACTTGAAAAAGTTTATTGGACAAAGAACAAAGCCTAAACCGTAAAGTATTTTTTATATATAAACCCAGAAAAGATCACAACACCCCCTCCATCTTCGAAAATCATATATTAGTATAATATGCAATTACTGTCATTTGTGTACCACTACAAAATAATAATGTCAAACCTTGTACACCAAAAGAGCAATAGATTATTTAGAGGCACCATTTTAGAATTATACAGTAGGTACTATAAGTAGGCCAATAGATTCTATAATTATTGGGTTCCATTTCCATCCAAAATGAGTTACAGTATGCAAGAATGGTTGTTGTAACATTTTGCTGTAAAAAGTCTGAAATTAATCTTCAGAGTGCATTAAAATGATGTCATGCAAAACAAGGTTGTGTTACAGGATCTGAATACTTTAAAGCTTTACATCTTGAAACTATTGTATTTTCAGTCGGAACCTCATTTTAATCACAATTTGAATCAATTGTATAAAAAGATGTCACAATTTAAAATGTTTCGTGTTTTGCAGAATATATGGAGAAATAGCCTAGAGATAAGCTCACAAAAGGCTTTATATTGTCAGTGTTTCAACACACGGAACAGAACACAAGAACTCTATTGAAAATACCCTTAGTTGTTGGTCTGTATAATTACCTTTTATTAAAGCTGTATACCGTGAAACAAACGTATAATTTCTGACAGATTTTCCTTAAAGGCCAGAATTTCCTTTTGTATATTCGAAACTGCCATCCACAAAAAAAGAACCTTGTTTTACAATATACAGCATTGTTCCTCAGTTGAGTACAGAAAAAAGGACTTTAGCCTACTACAAATTCAAATACACAATATCTGTAGTAAGGCCTGCTCACACACTGCAATCTCTCTCAGTCTCTTCTCAGGTTATTAAGTCTCTCCTCCAGGTCAGCATCCGCGTCGGCCAGCGCTGCTTGTGGTTCAGCTTTCTTTCCACCAGCAACGGACAGGCTACCCCCAGTTGATGGTAGGTTTGACAGCTCATCAGACAGATTCAGACCCAGTTCATCCAGTACCTGGGAGACAATTGCGTCGCTTTCTTCCTCGTCATCCTCATCTCCCATGGCATCGTCGATTGCATCGTTCATCATCTCTTCTTTCATTTCCATGATTTCGCTCTGTCGCTCGAACTCCATCATTATCTTTTGAATCTGCGGCAGCTTCAACTGTCTGTTCATGGTAGCCATAGCTTTGGTGACACCCTTCATTGCTTGCGCCATACTGTTATTGGACTTCAGAGTCTGGATCTTCAAGCTGACTGCCTGAATGTTCGCCCTCATCATGATGAACTTCTTCACGTAGCGCCTGGTGCGGACAAGATCTTTGGCCATTATCTTCACTGCGTCCGTCTGTCCCTGTTTAGCCATTTTCTTGATGTCCGCGATGATCTTTTTCTCCTGTTGCTCCAGCTTCTGTCTCTCTCTGTCCAGATCTCTCATGGCTCGATTCAGAGCCCTCTGATTCTGCCTCAGCATCTCCTCTGGAGTCTTTCTTTTTCCAAACAGAAAATCCATTTCAAGACTTGACTTGACGAAAACTGTCAATTTCGATACAGTTTTGTGTTTACGAAGCGTTCGTGTTCACACTTCCTGAATCCCGAGACTGTGGCAGGAAGTTGAAGGAACGGAAATGGTCCGTCTTTGTTTTTATTCCGCCCGCCTGCTGTTGGAATCTCTGGGCATTTTCGTTTCCCGTATTGCAAGGTAATTTTTTGTCTTCGTATTTACTTATTGGTAACTTCTATATTAATTTAATGATTTGGAATAAACTATTTTATTAGGTGATATCCGTGCGATTATGATATTTAAGATTATCAAGATCGTAAACGAATCGCAAAGGAAACAATATAGCTAGCAACCTAGCTAATGTTAACAAGAGTCGGAATGACTGAAGTTAGACCAAGCTAACTAACGTTACTTGGTTTGTTGCTATGTAGCTGGCTCTATTTGAAATGTGCGTTTCGTCTATGTAAGTCCAATTTAAAATATTTGAAGGGATTACTTTATCTGTGCTAACTGTATCTGTTACTGGTAACGTTAAGCTAATATAGTGAAGTTGACGTATAACGACTGTATATGTCTTACATGGAGACACTGAGAGTATTTATTTCTGCTTTTGTTTGTACTTTTACCTAATTAGAAAACTTGTTTTTGTAGCATTAACGTTAGTTAGGTAGCTGCGCAAAGTATGAGTGCCAAGACTAAAGCTATCATTTGTTGCATAATGTTACTATTCTCATCATCTAGCTATTGGTAATTCAATTAAAGTAGTTTGTTGTTTTTACTTGAAAAATGAAATCTGTAACGTTATGCATTTGCTTTACTTTCTGGTTTTAGCCACCTCACTAGCTAAGTGAGGTTTAATACGTCAGAATATTTAACCACATGTCCAGTATGTTATGTTCTATCGTGAGTTTGTCGCTTAATGTAATTGAACGTTTTGCCGCAGTCGTTCCATGGGGCAGGTTGTTAACTAGAGGCCTCACAGTAATTTGCCATATTTAAGGGTGAGTGGAGAATGGATGCGCTTGATCATATGCTCACGGATCCCCTGGAGTCTGGGGTGGGCAGAGGTGGGCGCATCATGGAAGAGTGCATGCTGGGAAACAGCCGCGTCAGCCTGCCTGAGGACCTGCTCGAGGACGTGAGTCTTATTACATTATAGGCATTTAGCAGACGCTCTTATCCAGAGCGACTTACACAACTTCTTATTACATGTATCCATTCATACAGCTGGATATATACTGAAGCAATTCAGGTTAAGTACCTTGCTCAAGGGTACAACGGCAGTGTCCTACCTGGGAATCGAACCTGCAACCTTTTGGTTACAAGTCCAGCTCCTTAACCATTATACTACACTGCCGCTCCTATAGTTCCTCCATAATCACAATTATTATTCACATAGGCAGGGCCATTTCAAACTGATCCACTTTTCTTATACATACATTCAATAGCATCCGGTTTTATCCCCGTGGAACAAGCCCATGACCGGTAGATGTTACTCCATACATTGGACCCTACTTACAGTGAATGACTGGTAGAAGCATTTCGGATAGTTCTGGTGTGATTTCACAAAGTCTGGGTGTATGCTTGATTGGTTCCTCCGTCTCTTGGCAGCCTGAGATTTTTTTCTCCGTACTGAGTGAGAGCACGTGGTCCAGCGTGCTGACGGACAGTCAGAGGCAGCGTCTCCGCCAGTTCCTGCCACAGTTCCCAGACAACTGCGCCGCCCAGCAGGATGGCGTCATCAGCGACCTCTTCAACAACCAGAACTTCCGCTTCGGAAACCCCCTGCACCTCGGACAGAAGCTATTCAGAGGTAATTTGGACGCCCCTCGCCTCCTGCTTTCTTCTAAATCCAAAAGTACCTCTTGCAGACCCTCTCAAACTAACGGTCTCTCCACGGCTGTCCACAGATGGCTACTTTAACCCAGAGGTGGTCAAGTACAGGCAATTGTGTGCAAAGTCCCAGAGGAAGCGGCACCTGTACACCTTACAGCAGTACTACCACAGGCTTTTGAAACACATCCTGGTGTCCAGGAAGGTACGTGCACTCACCTGCCACTCTCTTAAAGAAGGGGAGCCCTGGAAGCCTATCCTCAATTTGAACTTGATTTTAACTTTTTGGTCAAAATGCTACCGTGGATTTGGAAATGAACTCCATCCAGGGAATGTTTGTATTTTGATGTATTCAACACTACGTTCATGGTCATTATAAAAGCTTTATAAGCCTCTAAGTCAGCTGTTCCCACTGGTCAAAGTGATGAGCAGAATGTCACTCTACTGCAAAGTCCTCAAGTGCTGGTTTATTACATCTCATTTGATACCTCATGGCTGATGTACTCTCAATACATTTCAGAATATAAGCATTAGAGTTTATAGTCGGGATGTAGGGCTGATACCAACCACCTAGAATTTGTTATAATCAAATGCTTGTCCTGAGTTTTTACTTCCTCCCAGAAGCACCAAAGATCATTTTTAAAATGTATGTTTTTTTTTTAGGAGCTGCTGGAGAGGGCGAGTCGCAGTGGACCAGACCTGGCCATGAAGCGGCGATACCCCTCCCCTTCCCGGGGTGAGGCCCAGGAGCAGCGGGCCCGGCGGAGGGTCTCCCGAATTCTGAGGGAGGTCAAGAGCGAGTGCTGCGACAGCAACGTGTCCTCTGATGATGATGGTGAGTCGGAACGAGGAAGATCTCTCCCTGGCTGTGCTGTGCACTGCTATTTGCACATTGGCAAATTGTAGGGAAGAGCCTGGTTTTGTTTACATGTAAGCAGTGGGGTACTTCTCAAAGCAGGATTACTGAGTGTTAGCTGGATAACTACACTGAGTAAAACCCGGAACATTTCCAAATGTGGAACATGGACGGAAGTAAAAAGAGCTGTACCGGGTTTTACTCAGTGCAGTTATCCAGCTAACTGAGTAATCCTGCTTTGTGACAAACCCCCCGGATGATTTGGAGTACGTTGTTATGTAGACAAGCCTCCTGAAGAGTGGCCTCTTTCTGTGCAGATATGGCATCCTGGCTCCCGGCCCCGCCCTCTCCCTCCTCCCCCACGCCCACCGTCTCTCTCAGGGTCCTGCCCAGCCTCTCTACTCCGGACATGAAGACTACAGGTGAGCTCCTCCACAGAGCTGGGTTCATGTTCTCCATCTTTGAGTGAGCGGACATGCATGAAGACTACAGGTGAGCTTCTCCACAGAGCCGGGTTCATGTTCTCCATCTTTGAGTGAGCGGACATGCATGGAGACTACAGGTGAGCTCCTCCACAGAGCTGGGTTCATGTCCTCCATCTTTGAGTGAGCGGGCATGCATGGAGACTACAGGTGAGCTCCTCCACAGAGCTGGGTTCATGTTCTCCATCTTTGAGTGAGCGGACATGCATGGAGACTACAGGTGAGCTCCTCCACAGAGCTGGGTTCATGTCCTCCATCTTTGAGTGAGCGGACATGCATGGAGACTACAGGTGAGCTCCTCCACAGAGCTGGGTTCATGTTCTCCATCTTTGAGTGAGCGGACATGCATGGAGACTACAGGTGAGCTCCTCCACAGAGCTGGGTTCATGTTCTCCATCTTTGAGTGAGCGGACATGCATGGAGACTACAGGTGAGCTCCTCCACAGAGCTGGGTTCATGTCCTCCATCTTTGAGTGAGCGGACATGAATCTGCCCCATTGGGTTGGTGGGTCTGGTGGTGACTGCTCTTTGGTCTTCACAGAGAAGCCAGACCTTCGAGAGAAGGACATGAGAGCCATGCTGAGGAGGCACAGGGAGAAGAGGAAGAGGCAGCCGGTCTGTACTGCCTTTCTGTCAGATACAAACGAACATTGCCAAAGCGGGGGTGGGCTTCTAGATGTAAATGTTGACTGTGTGTGACAGCGCTGTGACTTTGATTTGGCTTTCCAAATTGGGTTAAGTCAAAGAGAGATGAAATTTATTTTTGGAGGAAGAAAAAAAACTCAACAAACTGCTCAGACTTGATTGTGTGCATAATCAGAGTAAGGTAATAAATCGAAGAAAAATGAAGGCTCTGCACACCAACAGATGCCTTATCATAAATATGCCTTACCATAAAGGCATCTTTTGGTGTGCAGAGCCTTCATTTTTACTAAAATTATTATTTTTTAAAATGTAAATTATAAAAATAATTTCTCTGTGGGTGTAATGGCGTGCAGTAATTAGTGTAAAATGTCCACATTATGAGTTAATTTCCCTAACGCCTACACAACAGTATCGTATTGAGATAAAACAGGATCGACAAACCTGCTGCGTGTTATTAAACTGAATGTGTTCATTTTCAAACACAGGATCATCCCGACCTGATGACCTCTGACCTCCACCTGGGTGACATCATGTCCAGAGTGAATGTAGGGCGAAAGGGTTCCATTGTGGGTGAGTAAGGGCCTTGCATGGGATGGATGAGTGTGTGTTTTGTGGAGCATGTACAGCAGTGATCCTCAACCCTGTTCCTGAAGATCCACCGTCCTGCAGGATTTCACTCCAACCCTAACAAAGCGCACCTCATTCAACAGCTAAATATCTCATTGCGCTGCTAATTAATAGAATCAGGTGTGTCATTAGGGTTGAAATGAAGAGGGTAGATCTCTAGGGACTGGATTGGGGAGCACTGCAGTACCGTGTCAGGTGTTCTCTGTACGTGCAGTGTTTTGAGGCCTGTCCCCCTGACGCTGTGTCTCCAGCCCTGTTTGATTTGGCTCTGCCCAAGAAGAAACTGAGGGATGAAAAGAGGAAGAAGAAGATGAGGCCTATAAAGATGGAGCCGGAGGAGCCCTGCGATGTTCTGATGCCCTCCGAGGCTCCGCCCCCCAACGCCGCAATCACTGCCGCCCTGCCAGAGGCCCCGCCCCCTCCACTGCCCAGCGTCAAAGAGGAGTCAGTCTCCTGTTCGCTCCCATAATGAACTGCATTTCCTTACTGCACCGTCATTTTTGTGCTCACTTTTCTTTTGCATGTACTGCCCCCTTCAGGCCAGTGGAGGAGGCGCAGAACAGCCCGGCTCTGGTGGAGGAGATTGCCATCAGCTTCTTCAACCTGCTGGAGGACATCCTGGGACTGGAGGGCCTTTCCAGCACAGCCACGGTACCACAAACCTGCTCTCACTCTGCACACAGTACCAACAGACCTGCTCTCACTCTGCACACAGTCCCAACCCCAAACCTGCTCTCACTCTGCACACAGTACCAACAGACCTGCTCTCACTCTGCACACAGTACCAACAGACCTGCTCTCACTCTGCACACAGTCCCAACAGACCTGCTCTCACTCTGCACACAGTCCCAACAGACCTGCTCTCACTCTACACACAGTACCAACCCCAAACCTGCTCTCACTCTGCACACAGTCCCAACCCCAAACCTGCTCTCACTCTACACACAGTCCCAACCCCAAACCTGCTCTCTCTCTGCACACAGTACCAACCCCAAACCTGCTCTCACTCTACACACAGTCCCAACCCCAAACCTGTTCTCTCTCTGCACACAGTCCCAACCCCAAACCTGCTCACTCTCTGCACACAGTACCAACCCCAAACCTGCTCTCACTCTACACACAGTCCCAACCCCAAACCTGCTCTCACTCTACACACAGTACCAACCCCAAACCTGCTCTCTCTCTGCACACAGTACCAACCCCAAACCTGCTCTCACTCTACACACAGTACCAACCCCAAACCTGCTCTCTCTCTGCACACAGTACCAACCCCAAACCTGCTCTCTCTGCACACAGTCCCAACCCCAAACCTGTTCTCTCTCTAAACACAGTCCCAACCCCAAACCTGCTCTCTCTGCACACAGTCCCAACCCCAAACCTGCTCTCACTCTACACACAGTCCCAACCCCAAACCTGCTCTCTCTCTGCACACAGTACCAACCCCAAACCTGCTCTCACTCTACACACAGTCCCAACCCCAAACCTGTTCTCTCTCTGCACACAGTCCCAACCCCAAACCTGCTCACTCTCTGCACACAGTACCAACCCCAAACCTGCTCTCACTCTACACACAGTCCCAACCCCAAACCTGCTCTCACTCTACACACAGTACCAACCCCAAACCTGCTCTCTCTCTGCACACAGTACCAACCCCAAACCTGCTCTCACTCTACACACAGTACCAACCCCAAACCTGCTCTCTCTGCACACAGTCCCAACCCCAAACCTGTTCTCTCTCTAAACACAGTCCCAACCCCAAACCTGTTCTCTCTCTAAACACAGTCCCAACCCCAAACCTGCTCTCACTCTACACACAGTCCCAACCCCAAACCTGCTCTCTCTCTGCACACAGTACCAACCCCAAACCTGCTCTCACTCTACACACAGTCCCAACCCCAAACCTGCTCTCTCTCTGCACACAGTCCCAACCCCAAACCTGCTCTCTCTCTGCACACAGTACCAACCCCAAACCTGCTCTCACTCTACACACAGTCCCAACCCCAAACCTGCTCTCACTCTACACACAGTACCAACCCCAAACCTGCTCTCTCTCTGCACACAGTACCAACCCCAAACCTGCTCTCACTCTGCACACAGTACCAACCCCAAACCTGCTCTCTCTCTGCACACAGTACCAACCCCAAACCTGCTCTCACTCTGCACACAGTACCAACCCCAAACCTGCTCTCTCTGCACACAGTCCCAACCCCAAACCTGTTCTCTCTCTAAACACAGTACCAACCCCAAACCTGCTCTCACTCTACACACAGTACCAACCCCAAACCTGCTCTCACTCTGCACACAGTACCAACCCCAAACCTGCTCTCTCTGCACACAGTCCCAACCCCAAACCTGCTCTCTCTGCACACAGTACCAACCCCAAACCTGCTCTCTCTCTACACACAGTACCAACCCCAAACCTGCTCTCACTCTGCACACAGTACCAACCCCAAACCTGCTCTCTCTGCACGCAGTCCCAACCCCAAACCTGCTCTCTCTGCACACAGTACCAACCCCAAACCTGCTCTCACTCTACACACAGTCCCAACCCCAAACCTGCTCTCTCTCTGCACACAGTCCCAACAGACCTGCTCTCTCTATAGCATCTTGAAATGGCAGTTGCAATTTGTGGGATTGGCTTGTGAGATTGGAAGAAGCATATACCAGTCTGCACCCTGTGAGACAAGGCTGTGGTGAAACGGGTTTAGTTTTGTTTTGAGCATTCCTAAATATAGGGCATATTTAAAGGGGAAAAAATAAATTACTGTTGGTATCAATGCAATTTTAAATCTACAGTATAATAGTAATTGTGATGTGTTCAGTGTAGAATTGGAGGCTTATGTGTACGTGTGCTCTCGCCATTTCTGTTTTTAGCTCGAGGAGAAGGTGCAGCAGTGGCAGGCCTCTCCTGCGAGCACCCTCAACCCATGGTTCTCCTCTGCCCCCTGCTGGTCAGAGCTGGTACTGCCCGCCTTGCAGTTCCTGGCAGGAGAGTGCAAGCGTGAGTATGCCTCTCCCATCTGGCCCTGTGTGTTGAGCTGGAGGTGAATAAGTTTACTCGCACACTGCCACACTTTCTTTCTCTCACCCTTTCTCTCTTCCCCTCTTTCTCTGTTCTTCTCTCAGCTGGCATGATGTCCCTCCCCAGTGGGTTCTCACCCCTGGTAGAGTTAAGGGAGCGCACGCAGCAGTGGAAATGGATCAGTGAGTCCAACCTGAACTTTGCCTCATTATCATTTTATGACGCCGCTATCGTTTTTATCAGTTTTAATGGCGGCTGTGGCGCGTAATGGCATGTAATGCTGCACGCGATTACAAGGGTCACATTCTGTCAGGTTTACATTCACGCTCTCCCGCTCTCCTGAAGGCCACGGCCAGGACGGAGAGAAGGATCTGAGCGCGCTCTGTCAGCTCTGGCTGGAGTCAAAGGACCAGGTGGTCGTCAAGGTAACGCTGTGGAATTCCAGACACGTGATTGTTCGGTGTCCCCTAGTGTCACGTTGTTGAGCGCTGGCTGCTGTGCATTCCGGCGCGCCCCTTAGTTAAACAGCAATGTTTCTGCCAGCAGGAGAGCGAGGAGCCGGCCGAGCTGACCCCGCCCACCCCCAGAGTGTAAGTGTGGCAGTCCTCTCTGAACTGCGGGGGGAATTCCGGTGTGTCGATCAAATCCGGGCCCAATGCTGGCCCAGATTTGAGATAGTTTAACCCTTTTATGCAGTGGAAAATTCCTGCTGATTACTGACGCATCTGTTTTCGCCAACATTCAGAGCAGATTTCTTCTTTCATGTAATTGGTTAGTGACGTGGCATTGAAAAATGAGGTCTGCAGGGGTGTTTTCAAATTCTACCGGTATCTAAAAAAGAGAGTTAAAGTTTTGTGTATGTGACCCAGATGAGGTGTTGCCCTGTAACCAAGTGTAACTTCTTGTTCCTGTCCAGATGGACCGACTATGTGGTGAGGCCTAGCACCGGGGAGGAGAGGCACGTCTTTCAAGAACAAGTAAGTGGCTTCCGTCTCTGCCCGTGTGTAATACTGTAGACATACTGGCAGGATTTTGTCAGGGTAGTACCTACCTACAACCCATTCAGTGTGTTTCTCACACCAGTATTACATAGTCATTGTAGCGTGTTGCATGTGTAGTGTGTTCTGTTCAGTGTGTTCCGCTGTGTTCGGAGGGTGTCGCTAAGGTGTGTGGTTGCCCTGTCTCAGGAACAGCAGCGCTACGACCAGCCGCACAAGGCCTTCACCTTCCGCATGCACGGGTTCGAATCGGTGGTGGGGCCGGTCAAGGGCGTGTTTGACAAGGAGACGTCCCTAAACAAGGCGCGGGAGCACTCTCTGCTCCGCTCGGACCGCCCAGCTTATGTCACCATCCTGTCGCTGGGTAAGATGTTCTCCAGAAACAGCTCAGCGTGCCACACTCATCTTTTCTACAGAGTCCCCACAAGCCCTTAACACATTCATCTGTTCTACAGAGTCCCCACAAGCCCTTAACACACTCATCTGTTCTACAGAGTCCCCACAAGCCCTTAACACACTCATCTGTTCTACAGAGTCCCCACAAGCCCTTAACACACTCATCTGTTCTACAGAGTCCCCACAAGCCCTTAACACACTCATCTGTTCTACAGAGTCCCCACAAGCCCTTAACACACTCATCTGTTCTACAGAGTCCCCACAAGCCCTTAACACACTCATCTGTTCTACAGAGTCCCCACAAGCCCTTAACACACTCATCTGTTCTACAGAGTCCCCACAAGCCCTTAACACACTCATCTGTTCTACAGAGTCCCCACAAGCCCTGAATACCGGGAAAGTGCAAAAATTTATCAACCAAAATGTAAACCCCAATATAAAGACATGCAATAGGGTGCTGAGCCAGTATGGCCGTCTATACAGCATGGCGTAGAGCAGGGGTGTCCAATCTTATCGGAAAAGAGCCGATGTGGGTGCAGGTTTCGGTTTTAGCCCAGCACTAACGCACCTGATTCTACTTATCAAGGTCTTGATTAAGTTGGTTCATTGAATCAGGTGTCATAGAGCTGGGCTGAAACAAACACCTGCACCCACGTTGGCCCTTTTCGGATAGGATGGGACACCTCTGGCATCGAGTGCCAGCGTCTCGAGTTCTCAAGGACGATTGCAGGTCTTCCATAAGAAAATCCAGCAGCCCATGATTAGTTGATGGAGTAGGATTGTTCTAGAATATCCCCAGAATACAAAGAATGCCCATGCACTGCTTATGCACACGCACATGCACCGATCATGATTACATTTTTTTGCTGTTAAAGACAACGTTTCTACCTGACGAAGTCCAGACTTTGGTAGAAAAGTTGTCTTTCACTTTTTACTGCCTGGCACCTGAGAACTTTTTGGATGTGATTATGCTTCTCTGGGAACTGTTGCTCCAGAATGTTCCATAAAAAATATTCCACATTGGGTATCCGAATGCTGATTATGAACCAGTGCATTAATCAACCTGTATGTGGGAAAACAGGGCTGTGAAAGGGCCTTGGAGTTGATCCAGGAGAAGGACTGTAAGTGTGGTTGGGTTTGAGTGGTATCCTGGGCTGTGTGCTTGGTGTGTAGGTACTCTGATGTATGTGTTTGGATGTGAATGTGAGAGTTACGACCTGCGGTGTCTAATCCCCCACCCCCCCACCTCAGTGCGGGACGCTGCCGCCCGGCTTCCCAATGGCGAGGGGACGCGGGCGGAGATCTGCGAGCTGCTGAAGGACTCTCAGTTCCTGGCGCCTGATGTCACCAGCGCTCAGGTCAGAGGCATGGGACACCCCACTATACTGATCCACACAGACCAGCTTTAAGGATCAACAGAATGTGCGTGCGCACGCGCCATTTGCTCAGCCTGTTACTATGGCAATGCAAAGACAGAATGAATACGATAAAGTAATATGCTAGCTGATACAGAAATTCTTGGAGTTTGAACACATTTGGGTAACTGTGACACATTTAAAGACAGTACAGTTTCACAGAAAGCATTCATTCATGTAAAGAGCTGATGTTGGTGAAGAGGAGGTCTGTATTTTGATGGTGGTTTTACGCAGGTGAACACGGTGGTGAGCGGCGCCTTGGACAGGCTGCACTATGAGAAGGACCCCTGTGTGAAATATGACATTGGCCGCAAACTGTGGATCTACTTGCACCGTGACCGTAGTCAGGAGGAGTTCGGTGAGGAGCTGGCCTGTCCCACACACACACAAAAACAGACACGCACACACACATAGACGCAGACACGTGCACTCACACACATACACACACACCATGCCCCATCCTGCCACGCACACACACCCCATCCTGCTCCACACACACACACACACACACACACACACACACATGCCCCATTCTGACACACACACACACACACACACACCACCCAAGCCCACACACTTCACCTTGCACACTTAATTTCCCTCCATGTTGTAAGGGCTTGCCTGCAGCCAGCGATCCTCACCTTGAAAATTGCCCATAACTCTTAGCAAAGTCAACCACTGCAGTCAGACAGACTGCATTGCAGTCCATAAAGGACGGAGCCACCGTATCACGTGACGGGGTCAAATTACAACGGCCATAAATCAGCTCCAGAAACAGAAGGCCATCAGGGAGCCTTAACTGGGAGCGACTTTAGCATTGATTATGCTCCATTGTGAGCAGTGAATATGCGGTTCTGAGGCGTCTCTGAGGTGAGACCTGTCTCCGTACAGCAGTTAGGTGGGGACACCATGAGGAGGTGCTGGTCGCTGTGGGGATGACCAGCTGTGTGAATGGATGGTTTTTGTGAGGCGTGAGCTGTGCTGTGTGAGGAGATGTGGGAACGCTGATGAGTTTTTCTCCTCGTACAGAGAGGATCCATCAGGCCCAGGCAGCCGCCGCCAAGGCCAAGAAAGCACTGCAGCAGAAACCCAAGCCAGCACTGAAGCCTGTGAGAGCCGCCATTCCCGCCACTCACCCCCCTAAAAACAAATGCACAGCACATCTTTATTTAAAGCATTTATAGTTAATAGTTGTAGTTAGTTAAGACTGATCCAAATAGGCTGGTTCCTGCTTTTGCAATCTGAGCATGTCACTGGTAGAGACATGTATTTGTGTGTGTGTGTGCGTGCGTGTGTGTGCGTCTGTGTGTGTGTGTACCCACGATGCATTGCAGAAGTCCAGCAGTAAAGAGGGCGGAGGGAAGACCCCCGGGGCCTGTGAGCCCGGGCAGATCGTCATGGGCGATGGAAGCGCCATGCCGATCAGCACTCTGCCCGCCACGCCCACCACCCCCACCGTTGGCACACCTGGAACGCCCAAGTCCCCCCTGGCTCCCGCGGCCGGGACACCCACCAAGACCGGGCTCCCCAACACCATGAAGCCTAGCCCCAGGTCGGGACCTCGCCTCTGTCTGTCTGCACCAGGGCTAATGTGGCCTGCTATTGTTCACTACAGTTCTTCTCTTGTACCCCTTTCGCATACTACACCCGCAAATGACACGGGGTATTGAACACGGGTTCAACCCGCGTGAGACCCATTCACGCCACATTATAGTCACGGGAAGTCGTTCGCACGCGAGTCGCGTCCGTAAATTTACTTATGTAGGCTAGCCTACACATTCAAATTATTTTTTTTTCCTGCTAATACAGCTGGTTTGGTAGCATTATTTACTACAGCCCTTCTCTGAGGGCCAGGCCTGCCATTATTCACTACAGCCTTGTCATCATCCTATAGTGGCCAATCACAGGTGTACTTTTCCTGGATTAGTTCCTGGTTAGCCAGTAGCAAGGGCTTGAGTGAGTAGGAAATTGCAGCTCAGGAGAGTGACCTGTAATGTTTGACTACACATCAAGGTTCAAAGCAGCCACGCTGAACCAGAAAAACACATCCACGCGGGTTATGTATAATTACAAAGACAGCAGGTTTGTAAAGACATAAGAGGCCTTGCTCATGGAAGGTAATGGTGGCTGCCAGCATTGTGTCATTCGTCAGCAATGCTAGGAGTTTAGCCGCAGGCAGACACCAGAGACGAACTGAACACTGGTGGAGACTCCGACGTGTCTCCGGTGAACCTCCACCAACCTGTGCTTTCCGCACACTCGCTCCTGAACAGCATCGTGCTAGAGGTGGGCATATACTTTCTGAGGAAACAAACTTTGTACAAGCTAAGTTACTTAAAATTACGTGCTTGTGGAGAAAACGAAACTCCGCATTGACTTCGGCCACCGTAGTGTGCTCATCCACGCTGGCCGAACTTGCCGAGATGTTCGCACATCAACGTAAATGGTCCGTAATATCACATGGGCGGCTGCGTTGACTGTGTCCCGTCTCCTTGTTTGATTGAGCGGACAAACATACCACCTTTTCTTTCTTCTTCTCTTTTTTTGCAGTGCTAAATAAACTAAAGCGACTTTGAAATCATTGTCGTCCGTCTGTCAAAGTTTCTGCTCATTTACCGCAGCCGTTGTTGTTTACTCGCGGCAAACATCACTTTCTTGTTTCCCGTGGTTATCACAACCGCCAAATTTGAATCTGCGCCCCCCCTTGGTGTGGAGTGTCACTAAACAAACAGTTTGAAGCAGCAATGAGTATACACGCATTTGTATGCAAATTATTTACAACTGTCGTAACTCTTTTCAGGTGATAATATATGCGACCAATAAATGTAAACATAAACCAGGTGGTATGAAGCTGGCCTTTGAGAGATTAAATAATTAACATACAAACCCCAATTCCAAAAAAGTTGGGACAGTATGTAAAATGCACATAAAAGCAGATGCATATTTAATTCAAAACGGTACAAAGAAATGATATTTAATGTTTTACCTTAACTTTATTGATATTTGTAAATATACGCTAATTCTGAATTTGATGCCCGCAAGACGTTCCAAAAAGTTTGGGTTGGGGCAAAAAACCATCACTCCTGCCAGATATACAGTAGATATGGATGATTCAATTGAAGGGTTGTTTCTCCTAACAATTTTTTCATAGAGTTCAACTTTTATGGAACGTGTTGCAGGCATCAAAGTCGGAATTAGTGTATATTTACAAAAATCAATAAAGTTGATAAAGCAAAACATTAAATATCTTTTCTTTGTACTGTTATCAATTAAATATATGTAAAAGATACATACATACATTACATACTGTCCCAATTTTTTGGAATTGGGGTTTGTATATATAATATATGATAATATATAATATAAATATATACATATATAATTTTAATAAATAATAATTCAGGAGATGAATAGGAGCTCTTCTCTCCCCCGCAGTGTTCTACTGGTGTCCCCTCCCTCCATGCCCCAGCTGGGCACCCTCCTCTCTGCCCCCCAGCCGGCCTCCTCACAGCCTGGGGCTCAAGTAGTGGCCCACCCCGGAGCGGGCCCTCTTCCCCAGGTGCGTGTGGTCACCACGCAGCCCGGCCTGGCCACGAGCAGCCATCAGCTGGTGCACCAGGCCCCGCACCAGATCCGAGTCCCGGTCACCGTGGCGCACACCAAGGGCATCACTCAGGTGAGTGACGTCCAGGCCGAGCGACCCCGCGCTAATTAGCTAAATCGGAGAGGTTACCTTATATTGGAGGAGTTTTCCACCATTCCCTCTCATCCACTGCATGGAACCTGAAAGCACACTTGTCATTGTTTCCTGACTAACCCTGCCTCCTGTCCCACCCATGTTGGGAGCAGACTATGGTCACTTTGCCGTTGAGGACGCATTCGGGAAGCAGCCCTGTGCAGGTGCAGGCAACCAGAGGCCAGACCGGCCTGACCGTCACTGGCCTGGCATCCACCATCACGGTGACCAAGCCCCAAACCAGCTCCCCCGGAAGCCCCGCCCACAACCCCGCCTCCCCCGCCGTCCTCCAGGGCGTCACCAGCCAGAGCATCATTAAGCAGGTGGGTCTTGATCTTCTGTCCCCTCAAGTTCCTCCTACTTTCTGACGCCGCGCCCCCCTCCTCAAAAATTTTCTTGCTGCTCCTCGCATCACAATGCCCCGCCCTCTTTCTTTGGTTTCTCCTACAGTCTAAATGCCCCGCCCCCCTTCCTCACATTCCCACTCCCTCCTCCTACTCTCCATACGCCCTGCCTTTTCAACAGGGCTCACAGTGTCTCCTCCATCCCCTCCCTCTCTGCAGGTGGCCATCACTGGGCAGCTGGGGGTAAAGTCCCAGGGGGGCACGGGCATCCCGCTAACCGCCACCAACCTGCGCATCCAGGGCAAGGACGTGCTCCGCCTGCCCCCCTCTTCCATCACCACGGACTCCAAGGGACAGACGGTGCTGCGCATCACACCCGACATGATGGCCACGCTCACCAAGTCACCCGTCACCACAGTCAAGCTCACGCCCGACATGCTGAGCGCTGCCACAGGGGGCGCTAAAGGCATCTCCGCCACCCTGCATGTCACGCCCTCTCACCCCTCCTCCCCCTCCTCCTCGTCCGGCTCCGGGGACCTCAAAGCGGGGAGTGCCGGAGCCACCCTGGTCAAGGTCCACCCGGAGCTAAAAGCGGGCGCGGGCGACACTGCCATCCGCCTGATGCCCGCCCTGGCGGTGACCATGGCCGACCAGAAGGCCCGCACCTTCTCCGCCACCATGGCGTCTGACTCTAAACCGGCGGCCACCATCCGCATCATGCCGGGCCTGGGTGTAATCCCGGCGAAGCAGGGCCAGACCATCACCGTGACGACCACCACCGGCACCAAGCCGGCCACCGTCTGCTCCACCGCCGTCACCATAGCAACCAGCGCAGTCGCAGGGGC
The DNA here is from genome assembly GCA_022702515.1 of Ilyophis sp. 1 JC-2022. Classification (NCBI taxonomy): domain Eukaryota; kingdom Metazoa; phylum Chordata; class Actinopteri; order Anguilliformes; family Synaphobranchidae; genus Ilyophis; species Ilyophis sp. 1 JC-2022. The sequence continues at coordinate 67,468,126 of CM040401.1, read as the reverse complement.
CAAGGGCGTGACCATTGGACCCGCCACCTCAGCCTCGACCCTCTCCTTGGGCACCGGCACCGCCACGGTTCGCCAGGTTCCTGTTACCGCCACGGTGGTGTCCACTCAGCCAGTAAGAAACGGCCTTTCATTTGGCCCCTCCCTCTAAGCCTGCTGCCTGCTGTCGGCACCTCCAATGTTCAGTGTGTCAGATATAAATCCACTACAAATCTACAGCACGTTACCTGCATTTAGCAGGTACTCTCATCTAGAGTGAACAAGAGAACACAATTGCATTCACCTTCTGTGAGTAACAGTCCAAGACCTGGTTGCATACACCATATGAACGCATTAATTTAAATTCAGGCCGTAGTTCCCTTTCTGCGGCTCTTCTTATGTTGTTTCAGTTTGAGTGTGTTCGGTTGGCCCAGACGCTTTCTGTGGGGGAGCTGCTTTGCAGTTACATGAAGCGTTTACTTTTTTTGAATGTTTTTTATTTTTGACTTTATTTAAACCATGAACCTGCAGTTGCCCCTATACCAGCTATTGTAAAGTCAGGATTTATTTAGAAACGTCTGAAAAATATCCTTCATCACATGCAAAAACTGTGTGGGCCAATTGAGAACATACTGAAACTCAAATAACAGTAAAAAACAGAATGTGAACTGTCCATTTCAGTAAACTGGTTAAACTATGAGAGAAGTACCATAAACTGACAAAATATGACAGCATGCCTACAGTCGAGAACATGTATTTAACTATATGAGCTTCATTTAGCTGCAATAAAGACTCACCCCTTGAAATTGAAAACTAGTGTGTGCCAACAACAGTGTGATGCATGAGGGTATGATTTAAATCCTGCATGCACCAGACTCATGTGAAGAAATGCATATTAAAATAATTATAAAAATAGTATATATATAATCAGCAGTTTAGAATGCTTGGTGTGGCAGCTCGCTCCTGGACCTGTTGTTTATTCACAGGTTATTTATAAATCTTTCCAGGGATACTAGCCCGTCTGTGTCCGTCCGTTGAGGCGGTCTCTTTGCCCGTGTAAAGTAAAAGTGCGCGTGTTCACCCAGCCACTGCCTTTCACAGGTCCGCCTCTAGAGATTGCCTCAAGGAGAATGAACGCAAGAGATTGTCTAAGGCATGAATGAGGGTAGGGCAATGGATTTTGGGTATATCCAGAAACGCGTACAGTACTACAGCACGCATACACAGCCTCCGCACTCAGGGGGATTGACTGTGTGTGAGCGACTTCTCTTAGTTGGCCTGCAAATAGTTGACTCTTCATACAACACCTTCGTAAGTGATAAATGTACCAGCAGACTGCCGTAGCATGGTGATATGACCGCCCATGTAATAACTGACTTTACCATCACATTCTGTATTAGTATGGGTGTTTAATGCCGCTTCTGATATGGGTTGTCATAGCAACCCTCCAAGCACCCTGTCGGTCGGTATTAGTCTCATGTATTGCTTATGGGTGAGTTAGGCCGTTTTTATGTAGGTTTTACGTAGTTTTTATGCATGATAAAAAGTGTTGGTTACCAAAATGTTTTGGCATAATGCTTTTGCAACCTTTAACCGAGCAATCGTTGGGTATTTTTTGCGGGAAGACCGTTACAGTGCGCTGCTCTCCTTTCTTCTCTGTCAGTTGATGAGGTGAAAACAAAACCCCCACGCATACTCGTTGTACGGTGCAGTCGTACTGTAGTTACAGTATTTATAGAAATATAATGTCTCTCTCACGTTACAAATCTTGGAGATCCCTTCAGCCTATCAGTGTTGGGAATCTCTGTAATGTACGCTCACCCTACTCAGAAGGTTTTGTTTAATTACACCCCTGAACACGCCACAGGGGTGTATCCGTTACCCCTCTCCTGTTCCAGCGTGGTACAGATTGGTGAGTGGAGGGTTCTGAGGGTGAGTTTTTCTCCTTTGCTGCCCATCGAATGTTATTGTATAAAGACCGGTGTCAGGTTTGCAGCTTTCTTTAAGCCTTTAAATTGCCTGCGGCCGTTTAAAATGGAGCGACTCATTGCCAGCAGTGTCACAGAGGGACATTTTTGAATGCCTTCATTTGATGCCAGCTTGCGGTAATTTTGCAGACTGGAAATTATTTGTTTTACATACGTTACCTTGATGGCAGGCACTCACAATCTTCAAAATCATGACATTATGCTCTGTGTGGGAATCTGAGATCAAACCCTTCTTGTCCCCCTGCTTCCTTTCTCCCTTTCTCCCTCTCCTTCTCTCTTTCTCCCTCTCTCCTTCTCTCCCTCTCCCTTTCTCCATCTCCTTCTCTCCCTCTCTCCCTTTCTCCCTCTCTTTCTCTCCCTCTCTTGCTCTCTCCCTCCCCAGGGTAAGCTACCAGCCCGGATTACCGTGCCGCTCTCTGTGCTCAGCCAGCCATTGAAGAGTAAAAGCGTCATGACGACCCCCATCCTGAAAGGAAACATCAGTACTAAGTGAGTCTTCATCACCTGTTCACCTACATCTACACCAATCCCTTACCGACCAGCGCTCTCTTTTTTACACCGTTTCTGAACTGAGTACAGTTGGACCAACAGTCGTCCATGATTCATCGTCAATTTAATTGGTCAGAGCGTGTGATGTGAGACTTTTTTTTTTGGGTCTGTGTTCAACGTCACATCTACAGTACATGTCAAAAATTAATTTTTGCTCATGACATTACATTTATGACTTGCGTTATATGACAGTAATAGTTACTGATATTATTTGTCAGAATGGCTGGTAGTCGGGGCGTTGGCTGCTGGGAGCCGTGTGTTGCTATGAGGGAGATCATGTGACATCCTGTCAAGGGCAGGTGTTAATCCCCTTTGTTGTTTTTCTCTAATCTCTCGGCTCGTTGTCAAGGTGAAGGTTCCGCCTACATATCTCGCTAGGGTCTGTTCTTTGCTAGCTTCGCTAGCACTTTCAGCTAGGTCGTTAGCACGTGGGTCACAGTGATGTTTAAGAGAAGGTATCGCTGCTATAGAGCAGCACAGTAAGGCCTGGAAGGAGCAGTATAGGCCATGTTTCTCCTGCCTGTATGCAGTATCAGCAGCCTGGGCCAGCATTATTACTATAGAGCAGCACAGTAAGGCCTGGAAGGAGCAGGCGCTAACATGCTAACATCACTCTTCCCCTGCCTGTGTGCAGTATCAGCAGCCTGGGCCGGAACATCATCCTGACCACCATGCCGGCCGGCACCAAGCTCATCGCCGGGAACAAGCCGGTCAGCTTCGTCACGGCACAGCAACTACAGCAGCTTCAGCAACAGGGCCAGGCCACTCAGGTTAGCGTTACTCTACTCTACATCCTTCATCTCCTCTTCATCCTCCTCTCCTGTCCTCCACACTCCTCTACTCTCACCTCCTCTCAACTCTTCGTCCTCTCCTCTTTCTCTTCTTTCGCTCTCCTCTTCCCTCCTCTCCCTTTTCTCTTCCTTCCCTCATCTCTTCAACTCTCCTCCATTTCTCCCATACCCTCGGTCTGCTGTCTTTCCTCCTCCTTTCTCCTACTCTTCCCTTCTCTCAGAAACAAAGGCACGTCAGGCAGACCGCTAGCTCCTTCTGCGTTGTAAGGGGTGTCATGGCAACGGAGCGTTTCCTGTCCCCTCCCTCACAGGTGCGTATCCAGACGGTCCCCGCCCAGCAGCTGCAGCAGCGCACGGCCCCCGGCTCCCCCAAACCCATATCCACCGTGGTCGTCACCACGGCGCCCTCCCCGAAGCGGGCCCCCGACCCCCAGTGACGCCCCCGTCCCGGCACACGTCCGCGAGACACTCTCCGTGGGTCGCAACCCTAACCCCTAATGCCCCGGCGTCATAGCGAGGCCCTGAAGCATACGGGAGATGCACGCCCACCACGCCCCACTCTGGACTGGCCCTGGAACAAGTCTGTTTCAGCGGCCCTGTTTTAAAGGGCAGCTCCAGCACTATGTGTGTCCTGAAGTAGATACTACATATATTTGCACTGTATATATTTTAAAAAATAAAAAACTGGTGTTTTTTGTTTAAATGGTTCCTTTAAATGTTTCAGTTGTTTTGCTGTGTGTCGTAGAAATAGTTTTTGTGGGTCATTTCTGCCAGGAAGACGTGAGATACACTTGCCCTAAGTATGAAAGCCTCATATGCCGGTGTCACTTCCTGTTAAGGTAAATGAGGGATTTGTGTTCTTCCCTCATTGTTTGGACTCTTTGGGAACAGTAGCTGTCTGAGAGTCAGTGATTGGTTCCTTTGTCCTTTGTTCTTTGTTACCAAGGTGCCAGTGGACGACTGAATTACAGCGAACACTGTCCTGCATTTCACAATGTAAAGTGGTGGGTCTGTTGCTGTTGTCAGCATGAATGGTCCCGTTGTGCTCGTAGACGGTACTCAAGAGGGCATATGGTGTTCTAATGTCAATAAAAGTTCATTTTTTAGTCATCAATTCGGTCTCTTTCATAGTTATGTGACTGTATCTGATGTTTAAAATGACAGAGGGAGAATTGACTGACAAGACTGAATACGTAATGCAGGGGTGTCAAACTCCAGTCATGGGTTGCCACAGTGTCTGCTGGTTTTTGGTGATTTTCTGCACTTATGTACTTGATTGTGCTGTTAATTGGGTAAAGTACACACAACTTCTTTCCAAGACCTGAATTAGCTGATCCACAGGAAACTGCAAAAACCTGGAGAAACTGCGGTCCTCTAGGACTGGTGTTTGAGGTCCCTAATCTGAGGTAATTATCTGTGAACATTGCACTTGGCTGTGTCACGGCCATATGCTGGTTCTCCTTGGTTACTTGGAAAACATGACTAGATTATTGCGGGGGATACATTTGTATTTGTATGACGTATGTGTGACACTTTTATCCCCAATGCAGATGTTTTAAATACTTTTTACAGTTTAGACACCAGTGTGCAGACTACTGTTTTATTCTAAACCACCACTATTCATTACATTACATTATAGGCATTTAGCAGACGCTCTTATCCAGAGCGACTTACACAGCATTCTTCATTGATATGGTTATTCACGACCGCATTCTTCATTAATATGATTGTACTTTTTGGTCAGTGTCCATGTTTTGATTTTCAGGGACCCACAGGAGTGATTTCTAATTTCACCAGCTCCTAAGTCAGGGGTCCTCATTTCACCAGCTCCTAAGTCAGGGGTCCTCATTTCACCAGCTCCTAAGTCAGGGGTCCTCATTTCACCAGCTCCTAAGTCAGGGGTCCTCATTTCACCAGCTCCTAAGTCAGGGGTCCTCATTTCACCAGCTCCTAAGTCAGGGGTCCTCATTTCACCAGCTCCTAAGTCAGGGGTCCTCATTTCACCAGCTCCTAAGTCAGGGGTCCTCATTTCACCAGCTCCTAAGTCAGGGGTCCTCATTTCACCAGCTCCTAAGTCAGGGTCCTCAGTCTTATCCAGAAAAGGCCAGCGTGGGTGCAGGTTTTTGCTGCCACCAGTCACTCAATCAGCTAATTAGTCATACACACCGACACAGATTCACTCGAGAATTGGAGCACAATAAAACGCGATGATGTGCATACAGGCACAAGAACATTCATCAGCTGCTGTTCATATCGCGGAATGTGGCTAAAATATCAGATCATGTAAATGATTGGGCTAATTAAATGATTATCCAGGAACTGATACAGCCCGCCTTGCACATCCCTTTTGTAAAGAGTTTAAAGGTATTTCAGACATGTATTTGATCTGGGAATGGTGTTTGTGTGCATCCTACAGCTGGCCCTGGAATGCTAATCGGAGTGAGGTGAGTTAGTTTGACCTCCGAGTCGAGCTCTCTCGCTGTGTTGATGACCTTGGCCTGGCGTGAGCTGCAGAAGTGTGGTCTCCTCGGTTCACCCCCCAGGCTGTGTGTACAGGTACACATGTAAATTCCGCCTCTGGTTTACCTGCCTGCCTTCCTGCTCCATCACGGGAGCCTACGCTCATTCCTGTACCACTGGTGTTTTCATTGCTTCCAGCGAGTTCAAAGTCTTTCACACAATGACACTATTTTATTTTTTTCTCAACCCTACTTCTCAGTCAACCACCTATGGACACACCAAGGGGATTTAGATTTGAGAGTGCCGCTGCCTTTCATATTTGGGAAAAGTCATGAATCGATAAATGCCTATATGTGATTTAATTTGTTGCGGTATCGTATAGCGGTTGAAGTATCACATCATTTCCATCTCATTTTCACATTGGTAAATGCCTGTGTACCCAGCAGCTTTTATTCTGTATTCAGGTATTGTCTCGATACTCGCTGCACACGTTACGTTATGTTATGTTTCCAAACACAGAACGGTGAAAGCTGCGGTTTCAGCAGATAGTAACTGGATAACAAGTTTTCTGATCCAGGGTCAGGATTCAGGCCACAGTGGAGGCGTGTGATATGTGACCTGCTGTGTGGAAATCCTCATATTTTCCCGTTGGCTGGGTGAGTGTGACAGCTGTTGGCGGTAAGCGACCCTGTCACGGATAGTGAGCGTTGCTCAGCTGGAACTGAAGAGCCGTGAACCGTGAGCTTAGCGCATTCCTGTTACCTCTCCGATGTCAGGCTGCTGGATCATTTATACAGGTGAGAGAACCAGCCCGTCGAGTTTGGGCCGGCCGTCGCAAAGCTCAAAGCCGACGAGCGGGCTGGCGGTCCAGGAGATGGTTCTTTGGGTCCTTCCCTTACAGCCACACCCTGGCAGCATTGGTACTAACCTGGGTTGTGGCTGAATTGGCACTCTTCCATACTATTAAGTAGGCTTGTTGAGTAGACAGGACAGGAAAGTCGTTAAGTAGGCTAAATACTGTTCTCTAAATGTAGACCCCCATATAATTTAAACCCCCATATAATATACTTGAGTATACTACACCTCCACAGTAAGGTTGGAAAATAGTATGGAGGGTATTTCTTTGCTTACTGAATGTTGCGTACTAAACAGTGCACATTAAACAGCACGCATATGCCAGACAGTACACTACACAGGAGACAGGACGCAGTAGATAGGGCTCTGATTTGGACACTAGACTCCATATGTTTGTGGATCAAATAAATGTGATCAAATAAATAACGGCTGTACAGAGTCAGTAATGCCAGTTTTGAGGATAATGTGTGCATAAAAACTGCTTTATTGAAAAAAGGAACTCAAATTAAGAGTTGTGCAAGGGTGCAATTAATATTGAATCTCTTGTGCCCACGATGCTATTTGTCTTTTAAGAATAAAAAACATTTTAATTTCAGCAGTGGCATATTCACAGTATTAAAACAAGCAAATAGAAGGAAACCAGGGCTCTGTTGAAAGGCGCACTTCCTGTATGCGAGCGACCTCCACCGAACCCCCCACCCACCCCTTTGGAAGGCACATGCCTTTTTCAAACCAGACTTTTGTATTTTTGGGTGTGCAGTCACGTCCTGCCTACTCCTCCTCAGAGTCCTGGAGCAGAGCCTTCTGGGAGCTGGAGTCAGAGGAGCGGGTCTTCCGCAGCCCAATCTCCATGTCCATGGCCTGCCTCCCCGCACATCTCTGCACGAAGCTGCCAGGCCCAATGAGGAACTCAAGTTATTACTCCGTACAGGTCCACTTGTGACGCTCTGTGACGGGCGTGCACAACTCCACTTCTGTCTTTGTTCAAGCCAGTTAATATGGAAACATTTTTATATACAAAAATGGTGTTTCACACCTATAGCAAATTACAGCGACACATCACCAAGGAAACGCGCAGGTAGCTGTAGCTCATGACATCAAACATTTCAGATCAAATATGCGATTTGGGCTTGTTATTTGAATGCCCATGTTGGCCTGAAATCTGAAAAGCGATGACCCCTTTATATGAGGTAAGAACATAGAATGAGCTAAACGAGTGCAATCGAAAGCTGGAAAGGTCATTAATGCGGCGGTTAGATCAAAATCAGTTGGATGCACTGTCTGGGTTAGGCTAATGGTATCTCTACTGCACTAGATACCAGCAAAGATTGAGATGTGACGCTTGCTGTTAGTGGCCGTTTGCAGTGTAACGGGAGCTCGGGTTGCACATTACATGCACAGCCAGGGGGATACTCACATGTGCACGAGGCTGTAATTGACACCAGTGATGAGGAGAGCCACTGCGTAGTGCCAGCAGTAGCACATGGTGATGAACATCATGTTATCATGGGTCGTTAGGTCCCACTTCGGCCCGCTTAGCGGATACAGAACAAAACCGATCTGAAAAGGATAAAACGAATCCCTTCACCACATGCTACAAGAAATAGCGTCCAGGAATCAGAGCAGATCTAATCCCATTCATAGTAGCTGAGTCATCTTTTTAATACCCATATTAGCATTTTATGCTTTTGTATTTGACTATGTGCTTAACTACCCATCCAGCCATTATCTAACCCGCTTATTCCACATCAGGGTTGTGGGGGGGGACTTTCCCAGCTGGAGGCTGGTGCCTATCCCAGCATGCATTGGATGAGAGGCAGGAATATCCCCTGGACAGGTCGCCAATCCATCGCAGGGCACACACACCATTCGCTCACACACTCATGCCGACAGTATGTGTACTCTAATCAACTGTATCTACTTGTCCTCTGTACGTTGCCAGGGGTTTGTGCGTGTGTGCGTGCGTGCGTGCGTATGGAAGTGGTAAAAGAAGAAGTGAGTAGGAGGGCGATACCTGATAGAACCAGCTCCCTTGCAGGATGCCTAGGCTGCTCCTCAGCAGCTCCAGCACTGGCTGGTCCCTCATAAACACCTCCAGGAGTGTGCTGGCTGCACCCGCAAACACAGCCACCAGCAGCAGGGAGTGGATGTGCACGTCCAGGGGCTGCCGGCTGTGGAGGTGGAAGTAGAACAGGAACCCTGGAGAGGAAACAACCCGTCAGTGCGTGACCCCACCCTCCAACAGATCCCCTGACCTGAGGGGGCCCCAAGATGCCCCGAGCCAAAGAACAGGAAGTCCGTCTTCTTTAAGCCCACCTCTGTCTGGACCATCAAGCTAAACCTCACCGTTATTATTGTCATAAAATGGTGACTGAATTATCGTTTTGGCAGGTATCCTCTTTAGCTTGTGACATTCTGTCAGCCTCTTTGACCTTTACACTAAATATGCTGCCCCACCTTTTGAGTCAGAAGCATTGCATATTAACTTCAAATGCATGTTTAACCCAGGGCCCTATTCTTTTTTTACTCACCGTTAACTGCTTTGAGTAAAACCCGGAACAGTCTTTTTACTTGTTCATATGTTCCATATTCTGGGGGTTTCAGGGCGTTTTACTCCGCACAGTTAGCCTGCTAACGGAGTTATCCATGTATGAGGAATGGGGCCCGGGGGTAACAGCACACACACACACACGCACACACACGCATGCACACACAGATAATACGCACCTTCGATGAAGAGGGCGAGGGAGAGGGCGAGGCGGTCCAGCCCCAGCGGGATGGGCAGGGAGGACATGGAGAGGACGTCGGCGATGCCAGAGATGCCATAGAACAGGTACATGGTGCTGTGCTGCCAGTTCATCAGCTTCACCCACGACTCGCTGGTGTACAGGTGGGCGTGGGGCCCGTCGGGCACAAACTGCTCTGCCATGATGCCTGTGGAGCGGCAGGGGCACAACGGTAACGTTAGCTTCACGAGCCGGGTTTTTACCTCTCCACTGCAGGCCTGGCAATAAAGACTGCAGTCCCGGGCGATGAAAAAAACGAAACCAACCATTTTTTTTCTTTTTTCTACTCAACAAAAAAAAAAAACGCTTCTGTGAACCACACTAAGGGGAGGGGGGGAGGTCAAAATGTCAAAATTTTGGTTTTTTTCAATTTTTTGATTTTTTTTTTTTTTTTTTTTTTTTTTTTTTAAATAAATAAATAAAAAAACAAAAAAAAAAATTTATTATAAATAGTTAATTTAGATGATTATGTAACACCTTTGTCAAGTACATAAAGCATAAAATTTGCTTATGTTCATTTTAATATGTTCAATGAGATTGTTTGTATTATTATTTCTTTTTCCAATCTCTTGTTCTGGATTATGTAAAGCATGTATTTTCTATTTTTATGGTAGTTTTTCAGCATTAGGTAAGTGTACAAGCCTTTTTCTTCATTCACATTTGTGGGAAACATGTTTTTACATGAAATGATTTGCCTATTTTAAAAATAAAAAAAATGAAAAGTATTTGTGTTTATTAAACTGGTAAAATGTAAAGGAACCTTTTCCGATATTAAATGGGGATTCCTCCCCTTAAGAATCTGTGCAGTGCCAAAGCTGGCACGTCATTGGTCAAAGGCTGCCTCGGTGTCTCCGCCAATGACGAATATTATCCCTGTTCCCTGCCCCCTGTCCCCTGTCTACTATGTGCCCTCTTCCCTCACTTTGCAAGCAGTATGCAAAAGAAATCCTGCAAAACTCTTTCCAAACTTGTGAGGAAGTAGCTCAAAATATATCCCGCCCTTGTACCATAGACATGCATGTACGCTCTATGTCTTGTACTACAAGTTGTAGTTTTTACTTCCGGTTTACTTCCTGAAATTGTCGGATGATTCCAGATTTTTTTTTTTATCCCCTCAACAAAACCCTGGAAATAAGGGTTTCATCCAGAGATTTCAGGTTCCCCCATTTGTGAGAAAAAGTCGCCCACTCAAAAACCTTTCGACAAAGTTGACTCCAACATGCGCCCTCAAAGGGGTGAAGGGATCATATTTGGTCATGGCCCCAGTGTACAGAACTAAACACTCACCCACAAAGGCGAAGAAGATCTTGAGTGCCCCCTCCACAAGGTCTATGCGGTTGAAGACCTGCGGGAGTCTGTTGTGCCCTGCCGGCTTGCCCCTCCTCCAGCACTGTCGGAGTGGGTATTTCACAGACCACCACACACCGAACAGGAGGAAGAAGCTGCCTGGCAGGGCGTGACCTTTGAAGTTGGCCATCTCCCCTTGCCCCTGCTGGAGAGGTAATGCAGGTAATGCAGTCAGTTTCACATGCCGTCTAAGTGCACTCTGCTTTATTCTTAACTTTGGGTAAGAAATACGATGCAAGTCCTTCATGTCCCCAGTCCTTACACTTTGGTCATTAACTTAAACAACTGGCAAACTCTCTACAGAAGGGGCCTCAAACTCCAGTCCTGGACACTCCAGACCTCAAATCTAAATCCGGCCCTGGTTTTCTTTCTCCCAGAAATTTAACTGAATCATTAGTGCTACTGATTGGCCAGACTGTCTTCAGACCTGAATCCCAGGTAAAGGGAGGGTGGAAAACCAGCAGTTCTCAGACCTTGAGGACCGCGATTTGAGTACCAGGGGTATAAAGTATAGGTAAAAAATGATGGCATGTTTAAATTGGCAGCTGACATTTAAGAGCAAAGTGAACTAAGGTTTGGAGTGAATAGGAACCTGAGTTTCACCACAGCTGCCAACATTGACACCCCACCCACTGAGATATAAAACATTAAAATATGCTCTACCTTATAATATAAAGCTTCTGTCAAACAGCATTTAACACAGCTCAGTGCCCTGGCTGTGCAGACTGAAACAACAAATCATGAAAATCGCTTGCCACTGAATTTTGCTAACTTAGTCAAAGTATGTAAATACATAATGTTGAATGCATAAAGAATATGCCACATACTATGTCATGAATATTGTGCAATGTATTCAAAATGATCAATTAAAACTTTTAAGTATTGTTTGACATTTAATCACAATTAATCACACTCTATTAATTGGTTCAAATGGTCCTAATTAAAATGTAAAAGTGTATCACATTGTTTTAAAGGAAAAGGAAACATAAAAAAATGAAAAAGCATTGTGTAAAAGCAGATTAGCTAAAGTCAAGATCAATGGATGTCTGTGATTGTGATTGACCTAAACAATGTCACAATTTGGTTCATTTGTTGGGGCTTTTTATTATCCAAGTAAAGGTATACCTTGCAATTGAAGAGTGCTTTTTCAAAACTCACTCAGCCCACCAATTTATTTTATATTATACTTAAATCCCTGACAATAATAGTGTAAAAGTAAAAATGTAAATGTCTAACTGCAAATGTTTATCAAAACAATTATACTCACCTTGAAAATATGGTTTTTCAAAACTGGTGTAAGTGAGGTACGATTACGGATTAAACTTGTAATTGATAAGGCAGGTATATACTATTGAACTGTGTCTTTTAGATACTTCAGCTCTCCCTGAACTGTGAGGTGAGGCCTAAAGGTGGAAATCACTGTTTGAGCCAGGTTTCATAGCAACAGGTGAACACCACACCTTTTCCTACTGTATGCTATCTTGTGTAACCCGCGGACGTACCCATTTTACAAATAGCCATTGTTCTCTTCTACACACATAATGATCGACAAGCAACTTGTAATAGTCCCATCAATCTATAAGATTTCTACAAGATCGCTGTGATGAAGATGGGAAGATGAGAATAGATTTAATCCTGAACGTATTGTGGATAAATTATGCCTTCATAAAAGGAATTGATTCAAGAAGATGTAGGTTACCAATATTTTTTTAGTTTATAAAGCGAATTAAGCGTATTGATGGAGACTTAGTGGAACGTGCTGGCTTTTTGTTGTGTAATATTAGAATGGCCATTTGTATAAGAGGAACAAAGTAACCTTTCCTCAATTTACACAGTGTTAAATCAACTCTTACAGAGTACATATGGTTCTATTGGGCCTTTTACTGTGTACTCTGATGTTGATGTCCATTTGTCCAGCATCAAGTTGCATTGTCTGAGCTTTCCTCTTTTACCACATGCTACCTATCTTATATAGTCCCCCCCATTTTCGGGCATCAAAAAATATTGGACAGTTTAACATAATGTAGAATAAAATAATAATTTTTAATATTTGGTCGCATATCCTTTGCATGCCATGACTTTCTGATGTCTGTGACTCAACAATATCAAAAGACTCGTGATATCTTATTTTCTGGTACTCCTACAAGCGATACTATAACCTCTCTGCATTCCTCTATGGGAATTGGGGGGTGGGACTAGATTTAGCTGTAAATTACACTGGAACAGTATGGAACACATGGTTGGCTAAATTGCTCTAAGTCATCAAGGGTCTGATGTATCAAACAAGCCTTAAACCATCACATATGCAGTAGATATGGATGGATAACTTGAAGGGTTTCTTCTTCTGACTTATTTTTCCATAGAGTTCAATAGGAAACTTTGTCAGGAGAAACAACCCTTAAAGTGATCCATCCATATCTACTGCATATCTGGCAGCAGAGTGATGGTTTAAGTCTTGTTTGATACGTCAGACCCTTAATGACTTACAGCCATTTCACCAACCGTGTATTTCATACTGTTCCAGCTTAATTTACAGCTAAATCTAGTCCCATCCCCCAATTCCCATAGAGATCTATTCAAATGCAGAGAAGTTATAGTATCGCTTGTAGGAGTACCAGAAAATAAGATATCAAGAGTCTTTTGATGTTGTTGGGTCACAGACATCAGGAAGTCATGGCACGCAAAGAATATCCGACTAAATATTAAAAATTCTTATTTTATTCTACATTATGTTAAACTGTCCAATATTTTTTGATGCCAGAAAATGGGGAGGACTATGCACAAAATGTTCTATAATTTCTAAACGGTTCATCCGATATGGATGAAAATACCCTCAAATTAAAGTCTGCACTTCAGTTGTCATTGTATCCTTTCAAACTCAAAGTTCTAGAGTACAGAACCAAAATAACAAAAAATGTGTCACTGTCTAATGAATTATGGTGCTCACTGTATATCTCAGGACGTACGTCATGTGGTACAGCCTGTATTTACGCATCATTCTAAGTTTATTACCAGCAGAACAAGTTTTTCTTGACCATGCCTAGCTGCATTGTGTAGCTACCGAACAACTTGCACAGTGTGAATCACGTAAAGATGGAATGTACACTCAGCATAATAATGTATGCTAATTTACAGCCGTTGCAGCAGTTTAAGTATTGCATTGACGATCGGAAAGTGCTTCAGTAACTGATAGCTAATAAAACATTAAATTTTAAACTGAAAATCTATATCTTATTCGATCACAGTGAATTCAGTAATGAACGGACATGTGACCCACGCATACGGACTTTGCACCTTTCACTCTCAGAAGTCATATAACTGCCCCTTCGGTTAATAACAACATCACTAGATATAGCCTACAGTTCGGTATAAATGACACATTTCGCTCAACAAGATATTCTAAAAAGTGAGATGTAGCCTATTCCAACCAGATCTCTCTCTCTCTCTGTCCGTTAGATAAATGCAATAATTTAAAATAAAACTAAATAAAAAATGTGAAAAGATAAGCATTGATCCAGTTAAGTAGCATACCTTTTTATTGAGTTATTTCCCTATATATCCCAATCTCTCCTGTGCTGTCCCAGTCCGTGATTCCTGTGACTCTTACGGACAATATCGCCTTATTTTTGGTGAGCACCTGTGCGTCTGCATGGATAGCGAATACCTGAGACTCCGCCTTCACCTGCATGACTCACTTCTGATCCGTGTTCTCTGTGGTAAAATACTACCTGTTATCGGACTACTGTCATCACCACCTGCAATGAACCATCTAATTTGCACTGTCCTTCACGCATCCTGTCCTGTTTGTGTGACATATCTGATGTGCTGCTAAAATCGTAAACTTTTGATGATGATGATGATGATTATTATTATTATTATTATTATTATTGTTGTTGTTTTCTTTGTCTTCGTTTTTTGTGAAAAAAAAATTATTTGCTGTTAATGATTTGGTGAAAGTAATAATATTACTACCACTAATAATAATAATCATAAATCATTCTCATTATCATCATCATCTTTAATTTATATAGACTAACAACAATTCCATTCTTTAAAATACCATATTTAATTCTTATAATGAGTGCTCTATGTTTCTTGTCAGCAGAAAATTCATTGGGTTTGTATTCTGAAGTTAATATGTAATCCCAGGCAAGCATAAGAAAGGGATAGGCAGCCTTTTATATACTTAGAGCTGGACTAAAAGAACTTTGCCCCAAAAAGAAGCGTGTGTTTTATTGCAGTCATCGAGTCATCCGTTTTACCTGCCTACAGCACACTTTATTTCTTTCTATTATTCTGTGTTCATTCAACATTTACATTCACAATCATACAATACGTTTGTACATTATTTTATTCATTGGTTCATTTTTGGTAACAGAATGGTGGAAATGTTCCCACCCTTAAGAGCATCAGTGATCCTGTATCATATCGGCGTAGCTGGGTGTGAGGCCCTGTAGATGAAAGCAATATAACATTTCTATGATTTACAGATGTTTATTTACAGGTTACTGACGGGTTACTAGGCTACCTAGCAAACAGAGTAAGTTCACTGGGAAACAGGTCAATGTTTATAGGCTGTGCTCGGAGGGACCAAAAGAAAATAGAAAGTCAAAATTCTAATCTTGTTTTGAATGAAGTAAAAAATCTATATTTTTTAAGTTAAAGTATGACGCAGAAAAGCTTTTTCTCGCGGAAAGGGTTTTCGGCAGCGGGTACAGGTGTTACCATGGGGTCCTCCTTAACGGTTGACTCACAGTGCGCCATGAGCTCTGCTGCCGCTTTAGACACCTGGGGAGAGAGAACTTTCTTATAGGATTTTATTACAAATTCATATAAATACATTTTACTTAAATGTTTCTTTGATTTACTTTTGTATGGCAGTCTCAGTTTCTGAAATTGGAAACTTTAATCCCACTTTTTTTACAAAGCACTGTTGTTGGAAAATGCAACTGTTTCAATTGGGCATTAGTTTCTGGTTGTTGTATACTGTGTTTGTCTTGTATATATGTGTCATTTTGATTTAAATTCTTTGTGTGCACAGTAAAGTTGTTGTCTTGGCCAGGGGCCTGTTCCAGAAAGCAGTATTACTGAGTTAGCTGAATAACTGAACTGAGTGAAACCTGAAACCCTGGAACATGGACTGAAGTAAAAAGATCTGTTCCGGGTTTTACTTTGTGCAGTTATCCAGGCCCAACCTCAATGACCGCCCTGAGCCCTAAGAACTGAGCCCCCACAGACTTTGGGTGACGTCACATTTGTGCCCAGCGTGAGTACCTGAGTGTATGACCTTGCAAGAGCTCAAAATGGTACAAATGAGAGAAATGGGACAGAAATTTGCGATGTTATATGTTGCCTTGACGACGCCTGTCTCGCATGCAAGACGTTTATGACAATCGCCGCTTTAGGACTTTTAATTTTAGGTTTGTACCCGCTGAAAAAACTCTGCCCGCCATGTGTGTCGTTTGTTTACAATTTTTGAGACGCTTCCGGCTGCGTTTCCGTTTTTATAGTCAGAAATGCTGTGAACTGTGGGTAATTCTCTCAGCAAAGTCTGCAGGATTGCAGACTTGCAGAAAGTCCGCATAAAGGGCTCGAAAAGTCTGCGACAGAGCGCTCACGCACTTGTCGATTTTACAATGGGACAGCCCTGGGCCCTCGTGAACTTATCGGGAACGTGACTCAAAGTCTGTGAGGGTGTGAGGGCAGGCATTGAGATTGGGCCCAGGTAACTCAGTAATCCTGCTGTCAGGAACAGGCCCCAGGTATCCCTTGAAAAATAAATTTTATATCTCAAGGGACTTCCTGGTTAAATGTAAGTTAAATAAAAAAATGAAAAGGACAAATATTGACTGGATCTAGGCACTACTCGGACTGACTGACCAGCATTCTGTCAATGTTGACCTCCAGCTTTAGTTGCTCCACTGCCTTTCGCGCTTCTGCGATCTTGGCCATGTTGTTCGACATCCTTGCTGTCTCTCACACCTTGGTTACACTCTGAAAATAAAAACAACACAGATTCATCTACAGTCATAGTATCAAGATTTATATCACAAAACTATTTTAGTTTGGCTTTGCCAAACTCTTCAGATATTGAGCTCCATGTTCTTAACACTGAAAGTGCTGCAGCTCTATTGTTGAAGCCAAAACAGTCCTGTTTGATGTTTTTTTTCTTTTTCCAGTTCCTGAAAATTTCTTAAGGATGTGACCAAGTGCAATACTGTGGAAATGAAGGTTCTGTATTGTAATATAACACCAGAACCTTCTCTACTTCAGACGCATTGAGAATGGGTCTGTTAGGTAGCTCATTAAGGCACTGATCTAGTACATCAGGGGCCACATGTATAAACCTCTGAGTAAAAGAATGTGTGAAAGAATGCTCACGGTGAAAGTGTTAGAAAATCTGCTTTCGCCACGTTTAGTATTTTCTCCCTCTGTCTTTCTATCCCGGTGTTGCCATATCACACTGTCTCCAAACATGGTGTCCAGCGTGTGCAGAGGTACGCAGGTTTTGTATGTTATTCATCTGAATTTCTGCGCAGAAACTCGCATACCCAGCGTTCTCAGGGCATGTTTCTGCTCAGCACTGTTTATACATGTGGCCCCAGGGGTCTCAAACTCCAGTCCTGGAGGGCTGCAGTCTCTGCTGTTTTTTTGTGATTTCCATTCAACTAGCAGCCAATTTAGGCCTTGGAAGCAAAGTTTGCAGACTCTTTAACCAGTCACTGAGTTAAATTAAGCACTTAAGTGCGGAATAGTTTTAAAACCAGCAGACACAGCGGCCCACCAAGATTTGAGCTTGAGCTTGGACGGGTATCAAATCCACAGAGGCTGGCACCCCCACAGGATGATACAACTGACCTGCAGGGGGTGTAACTGACACCCCTGCAGGTCAGTTGTAACGGACACCCCTGCAGGTCAGTTGAGCGCCTACATGTCTACCTGTTCAGCTGTGTGTATGAAGTGTTTTCATATGACTGGTCTGTGGAAGTCTGAGTGGTGAACTGTTGAGTGATAAGAATCACATGCTTTTGAGGAGAGCTCATGCTCATCTCTGCTTTCACAAATTGATAGCAGAGGTTTCAGCAATGCGTGCTATCTGTCACTGGGCATCCTAATGAATGCTGATATCTGTCACTGGGCATCCCAATGAGTGCTGATATCTGTCACTGGGCATCCCAATGAGTGCTGATATCTGTCACTGGGCATCCCAATGAGTGCTGATATCTGTCACTGGGCATCCCAATGAGTGCTGATATCTGTCACTGGGCATCCCAATGAATGCTGATATCTGTCAGTGGGCATCCCAAAGAGTGCTTATATCGGGCATCCCAATGAATGCTGATATCTGTCAGTGGGCATCCCAAAGAGTGCTTATATCTGTCACTGGGCATCCCAATGAATGCTGATATCTGTCAGTGGGCATCTCAAAGAGTGCTTATATCTGTCACTGGGCATCCCAATGAGTGCTGATATCTGTCACTGGGCATCCCAATGAGTGCCGATATCTGTCACTGGGCATCCCAAAGAGTGCTGATATCTGTCACTGGGCATCCCAATGAGTGCTGATATCTGTCACTGGGCATCCCAATGAATGCTGATATCTGTCAGCGGGCATCCCAATGAGTGCTGATATCTGTCACTGGGCATCCCAATGAATGCTGATATCTGTCACTGGGCATCCCAAAGAGTGCTGATATCTGTCACTGGGCATCCCAATGAATGCTGATATCTGTCACTGGGCATCCCAATGAGTGCTGATATCTGTCACTGGGCATCCCAATGAGTGCTGATATCTGTCACTGGGCATCCCAATGAGTGCTGATATCTGTCACTGGGCATCCCAATGAATGCTGATATCTGTCAGCGGGCATCCCAATGAGTGCTGATATCTGTCACTGGGCATCCCAATGAATGCTGATATCTGTCACTGGGCATCCCAAAGAGTGCTGATATCTGTCACTGGGCATCCCAATGAATGCTGATATCTGTCACTGGGCATCCCAATGAGTGCTGATATCTGTCACTGGGCATCCCAATGAGTGCTGATATCTGTCACTGGGCATCCCAATGAGTGCTGATATCTGTCACTGGGCATCCCAATGAATGCTGATATCTGTCAGTGGGCATCCCAAAGAGTGCTTATATCTGTCACTGGGCATCCCAATGAATGCTGATATCTGTCAGTGGGCATCCCAAAGAGTGCTTATATCTGTCACTGGGCATCCCAATGAATGCTGATATCTGTCAGTGGGCATCTCAAAGAGTGCTTATATCTGTCACTGGGCATCCCAATGAGTGCTGATATCTGTCACTGGGCATCCCAATGAGTGCTGATATCTGTCACTGGGCATCCCAAAGAGTGCTGATATCTGTCACTGGGCATCCCAAAGAGTGCTGATATCTGTCACTGGGCATCCCAATGAGTGCTGATATCTGTCACTGGGCATCCCAATGAATGCTGATATCTGTCACTGGGCATCCCAAAGAGTGCTGATATCTGTCACTGGGCATCCCAATGAATGCTGATATCTGCCACTGGGCATCCCAATGAATGCTGATATCTGTCACTGGGCATCCCAATGAATGCTGATATCTGTCACTGGGCATCCCAATGAGTGCTGATATCTGTCACTGGGAATCCCAATGAGTGCTGATATCTGTCACTGGGCATCCCAATGAATGCTGATATCTGTCAGTGGGCATCCCAAAGAGTGCTTATATCTGTCACTGGGCATCCCAATGAATGCTGATATCTGTCAGTGGGCATCCCAAAGAGTGCTTATATCTGTCACTGGGCATCCCAATGAATGCTGATATCTGTCACTGGGCATCCCAACGAGTGCTGATATCTGTCACTGGGCATCCCAATGAGTGCTGATATCTGTCACTGGGCATCCCAATGAATGCTGATATCTGTCAGTGGGCATCTCAAAGAGTGCT